>VUQG01031675.1:6749-20057 GCA_015106755.1 Etia nguti | reverse complement strand
TGTAGAAAGAAAAAAAAAAAAAAAAGGAAAAAAAAAAAAAAAAAACTGCTAAGGCAAAAAAAGTACAATAAAAAACATGCTTTGTGCTGCTTTTAATGTTTTTAATAATCAAAACCAAGTAAACTCACTTTAATGGAGTCAGTGTGAACACTTCATACTATAATTGCTGTCACCTTTAATTTTTTTTTAAAGTTAAAGTGGATGTGTAGTATATAGACATTTATTTTTGCATATAAGTCCATAACGGTGTAAATACCTGTGCATAGAACAGCAGGTGCTCTCTTACTGTAAGGTTATCAAACAATACATCGTGCTGGGGACAAAGTCCCAGGCTGCGCCGGATCAGAGCCATGTCCTGACAGATGTCGTAACCACTGATATAAGCCCTGCCGCTGGTGGGAGGAAACAGACCTGAAACATGAAGGAAGGTAGTTTAATTTTTTATTTAGGGGGCATGTTTAATGTGTGTGTGTATTTATTGCTTGTTTGCATGTGCATTTAGGCATCTAACCTGTTAGCATGGACAGTGTTGTGGTCTTCCCAGCACCATTGTGTCCTAGCAGGACTGTGATCTGTCCTTCGAACATGTTCACTGTAAGGTCTCGTACGGCCTGACGTGTCTTGTTGCTCACTTTGAATTCCTGTCAAAACATTTACACGCGTGACATGAGAAGAAATGGAATGGATGAAGCGTAACCTTTGTCCATTTACCTTTTAGTAGTAACACCGAGTACTACGGTGGAGTCATTAGTGACCTTTCTTTTCCACTGGGGCATCTGCAGTGTACACTAAAGTGGTCATGATTACTCTCTGGATCACAGTGTTTTGCTGCTCACCTTAGCGAGGTGTTTAATCTTTATCCCAGACACGAGTCCAGCGGGTTCTTCTTCTATAAACTCTCCTTTCATGGCCTTTTCAGCATCCTCTTCTTCCTCCTTCTCATTTACCAAAGCCATGCGAGGGGTGCTGCACCAGTATGAAGGCTGCAGAGGAAGACAGTCAGGGAAGTCAAGTGGAGTAAACCAGCAGTTCTTTTGCCCCAGAGTTTAAGAAGCTGTTGAAACTTTTACCCCTTATCATTTTACTTGGTGAACATCAAATATAGCATCGTATATTACACACACGGTGTGTTCCGACTTATCACTGAATCAGGTTATCACCCACTGACATAAGGGAGGAAGAGGAACACAATCATTCATTGAATCACAAGAAAGAGAGATCGAGCTAACATTATTATTGTTCATGTACACTCTGCATGAAGAGATTGTTTCCCAGCCAAACCACCTCCTGATACACTTCCTAAAGACCGGAGTCAAACCTCCCCTTTCTACGCAGCAGAAACACCATCTGACACCCACCCACACAATGGACATGGAGGAAAGTGCGTCAACATCTAATCCACACCCTTCTGGCAGTCCCTTAAATTCCTGACAACTGGGAAAAAGGTTAGCAGGAGTTTATTTTTGTGTAGGCGCGCATGTCTATAAAGGCACGCCATTTCGTGATCGCTCATAGTTGTTATATAGATAAACCTTATTTGTTTTGGCTCTAGATACTCAGACATTTCCTGTTATTCTAACTAGCTGAACTCCAAGGCTTCCTCTGGTCGATATGTTTCGACCTCTAGTTTGCAAACTCTTCTGCCCCCGTATGTGACAACCACTTTCACTGAGAGCAGCTTCATTTTAATCAGAGAAAACTGTCTTGGATATAACAGATCTCAACAATGGCCACTGACACTCCCCAGTGCTGCCTAACACCACCCACCTGCAGATTCTGGTAGCATGAAAATACCTGTTTAACTTGGCAGAGCTCACAGGAAGGAAAGTACTAAGGTGAATGTGTTAATGAGCACAGCGTGAAATGTAATAAATGAGACAAATTACGCTGAACTTGCAATAACAAAAGGATCGGCATTGTGTTTGCATTGGACTACATTTGTTGCCGTGTTTCTTTCAAGTTTGAAATACTACTTGGTATTTATGTTGCCAATAAAGGCATAGGAGGGACAGAAAAGTTTCATAATTTTGGCTCGCAAATAGCCATTCATACTTATATCCCCTGATCTATTCGTCATTTACTGTCACATCACCAGTAATGCCTTTTTAAAACATACCAGTAAAAAGAAGTACGATGGTAAAGGCACACCATACTCCCCAGGAAACACTGCCTCCATGTACCAGGCCACCATCCCGTACAGCACAGCGTCAAACAGCAGCAAGCACAGAACCTGGGCCAGGGAGAAATCATCGTCCACCGTGACAGAGTCAAACAGGTTTGACCACTGGATTCCCGTACCTGAGGAGCAAGACACGGACAAAATTAACCTAAATTAATATTAAAATTCCATGTTTTCAATGCTGTGCACAAATAATCGCAAATTTTGGGAATGCCACGTTGCCAGATCAAAGTCTCACCTTTGCCTTCAAACATTCCTATAAGCTGTGCGCCCATGGCCATGGCCACATTGGAGATAAGGCAAGCTGACACCTTCTGGGAATGGCTCAGTAAGTCATAGCGTGGCCACAGGAACAAATAAGGCAGATAGCTGAGAAAATAGATGAAGCCCCCTGCTGCTGCTGCCACATTGGCTAAAAACACACAGAAGAGAAAGAAACAGATTCAACAGTCATCTTAAAAAAATATAAGGCTTTGACAACTAAAAAGCAGTCAGCTGTACAGTCCACTCATGAGTTACCAAAGAGGTACACTGCAAAATGCTACCCGATAAACTCAAACAGACACACGAAGACAAGAGCTGACGGAGAAAATGACTGAGAGAAGAACTACGTTTGCTGAGAAACCCATTTCTCTGACAGGCAGAACGAGCCTGAGTGCAGCTACGAGAAAGCATTAAGGAGGACAAAAGAGAGATGACCAAAATGGGGAAGAAAGCAGAGTAATGTGCTTCCATCTGTAGGCAGCTTGACAGACCTCTTCAAAAACCACTTGTTACAGATAATGTGACATTTTGAGCCTGCTTGGAACATGCATCTATAAAGAACCATCATCTATTCTTAAAAACCACATCACTGGGTGTGTGCACACGGCTTCACGTATAAAGACAGCAAGGGGAGAAAAACAGCCCATCTTTGTTTTAAAAAAAAAAAAAAAAAAAAAATGGCCATGTAGGTCACTCAAGGATCCTTTTTTTTCTTGCCAATTTTCTGTAAAAACCTCGTCTCCCCCTTCTTCCTCTACCGCCTCCAAGTCAACACTTAGAACCAAAACCCTTGAACCCAGCTGGGGTTCAATATATAATGATTTCATTGTCCTGGGTCAGAAGGAAAACAACACGACAGAGTTATTTTTATTTTGGGGGTTTTTTTTAGCGCAATGAGATTAATTTTAATGATTTTAATAAGGCTGTCAAATATTACAATTAGACCACTGTGGGGAGAGAAAAGGCAGGACACCTTTTCATGTTCAAGCACCAAATGAAAACTGTCAGGGCAGGTGACTAAGCACATCATACTCATTACTCAGAGCAGAAACGCAGTACATCTGAATGTGAGAGAAAGTCAAAACATCAGTGTAAACAAATAAATGGAGGCTTTTAAGGTGTTTCCTTCAATTAAAAGCTTAGGCATTACCGTCATAGAGTTCATGTTTCTTATGAGAGCGAGTGGAAAAATTTAAAAAAATCCAAGTAAAAACAAGCAATTATTATTGAAAATACTGCAAGACACTGAAGCAGAGAAGGATTTACAACTCAAGCTACTTTACTGTAGAAAGCTGAAAGAGGAGGCTGCTAGTCTGAATGAGGAGCTTTGAATGAGGAAGAGAGCAAAGGGGGCGGAGGAAGGGGAACATGGGAAAGGAGAGATTTAAATAGTTTCCTTTATTGGGGAGGTTGTCCAGGCCAAGCAGGCGAACTTGAATTTCACTCGACTGAAGATGCAAAGAACTGAAAGTGACTCGTTCTTTTTTTAAAAGGGAACAAAACACTTCTGATCACCAAGAAACGGCAAAAACAAACTAAAAATCATTAAATATTTAAAGTGCTGTACTCAACCGCTAAAGAAATCCAATTATTCTGTGCAAATCCACAAACAAAACATAGCTTTCTTTCAAAAGTATAAAGTGTTTTTATTGCTGCGTGCATTCTGCAGACAAAGTTAAAGGAACAAAGCAGAAACTTTGTCTCTCAGAGACACGCCGTGCACTCCAGGAAATTAAGTGAAAAGTATTTGCTCGCACATACGTTACAAAGCAAGACAGCAGCAGTCAAAAAGAGACATTATTATTATCTCATCATTTAGAAATGAGTGGAGTGCCAGAAACACACACCTCGTGAGAAGAAGGCACTGATCATGAAGCTGAAATTGATGGTGGCCACGGTGAAGACGAGCAGGAAGACAAAGACCAGTGTGGGGTCACTGCTGGTCAGCACCGCTCCGTTGGGGCTCACCTAAAATACGAGAATGGGTCTGAGTAATCACAACATTTATAATCTTTAAACCGAAGGTGTCAAAGATAGGCCAGCTAAAGGGTCCCATCCAGCCTAATAGCTGCTTCACAGCTTTTTGGGCTGGAGGGCATCATTTATGGGCTTTTTACTGTATTTTCTACCAGGAAGCAACGCGTTCTGTGTAAGTATAGATCAGCTGTGTCACTTTTACAGCCTTTTGCAGCCTTTCAACTTATAAATGTATTTATAGGTTATTCTGTACTGGCTTTAGTGGAAAAGCCCACTTGAGATTTAATTGGGATGTATGAGGCCCGTTAACTAAAAGGAGTTTGATCCCCTTTAAAGAATCAGCTCGATGCGTGAAAATGTGGGCTGTCTTTTAATTTTTGTGAATTGTTTGCCATTTTTCTTTACATCCGACACTGACTGTTTTTTTACCCTCCTTTTATGCCCTGTCATTGCTTATGACAGGGCACTTACTGAAAGGACGTCACGGCATATTGCTTGAGCTTCAGCTAAAGGCCTTTACATAAGCGTACTTTCACGGGCAAATTTGCAGCATTTTTTTTTCTGGTCAAGTTCGGTTTTTACACTTTTTTCCATGAAAATAAAGAGATCTGACCAATCAGACCACTGTATATAAATAGTAGAATAATACTATTTTACCTCAGACACCCAGACGCTCCTCCAGGTCAGACATTATTTTTCTAATTTCTCAGATGTGGTTACAGCTCTGCCAACAAGACCAAACTGCCCCACTGACATGCTGAAATACGCATGAAAGTGGCTGTGATACAACTCCTGGATCAAACCATGAAATTCTCCCTGCTCCTGGCATCTCTAGAGAACTGGATAAACTCAGAATCTCCATTTCTTCCTTCTTTTTTTTTGTTTGTTTAGAAACATCAGGACAAGCTCATCATCGCCTGATGCCGACGCTTTCAGCGTTTATATAGCAGGGATACCTCAGTAGGGAAAGTGTTGGCCCCGTGATCGGAAGGTCAGGGGTTCGAATCCACTGAACGACTACCTTGAGGTACCCCTGAGCAAGGTACCGCCCCCACACACTGCTCCCCGGGCGCTGCACTGGTGGCTGCCCACTGCTTCACTGAGTGAATGGGTTAAATGCAGAGAGGAATTTCCCCACGGGGATCAATAAAGTATACATTATTATTATTATTATTATATACGTTACACTGAAAAATTCATGTCTTCATGTTGTTTTTTTGCTCACCTTTAGTCTGGTATTTGTACATAAATAATACTTGCTCAGGTACTATGGTTTCTTTTGCTATGCTAAAGGCATCACAGGCAGGAATGTCCAGTAAGCAAAGACAGTTTTTTAAACACTGGCTCACCTGGATACAGAGGAGCAGAGTAACAAAAAACACTGAAATGGAGAGGAAGAGGAAAAACATCAGGAACCAAGCGCTCCAATGGAGCCAGTTGCTGAGACCCATCATCCTCATGTACTCCTAGAATCACAAGAAAAAAAAAAAAGCACAGGTTAAGAGAGTCTGGCAATTTTATTACTCCTCCAGCTCATACAGAGGCTCGCAAAACATACCTTGAGCTTCCTTTCTTTTTCCTGCACCACAGCTCGTACTATGTTGAGGGAGGTGTAGGTGAAGCTGAGCACCAGTAGTAAGGGCAGCTGGTTCTGAATAGCCAGGATGAAGACGTCGTATTTAAAAGCAGGGTACGGGAACCGGGACATGACCACTCTGATAGGACGCAGCAGGTGCGAGGCAGCGGTACTGTTGTAAGAGTGCATAATGGCTCGGTCCACTGCATGCTGCACTGCCAGAAAGCCTTCTCTGTAATAACCTTAAAATAAGAAAATAAACGGCAGCACTTAATAGAATATACTAACACCGCCATTGCACCATCAGTAATCAGCGTCTATGAAATGACTCATTTTAAGCCCACTTAAAATGTGACCTGCTCCGCAAGGTCAAATGTGACTCTAAATTATAAAAGCATGTCACTTTTATTATGCTGTCAGAAGGACTTTGGAGTATACCTCCTCTTTCTATTTTAGCTGCAAACTATTTTTAAGGACAAAAACATGTTAAGGAGGAAAAAAAAAAGGCCCAGGGCTGCTGGGATACACTGGAAATGCACCTTCATTGTTATTGTACCATTTAAACCAGCTGACGGGCAATGTGAAAATAAGATTAACAGCATCTGATCCCTCCTGAAGGGTTCTTAACGGCTTGAAAATGCCCCATAAATGATTGGAGGGCACACTGTACCCTGCCAAAAACTAGATAACGCCGATTATGCTGAGCAAGTGCAGGGGTATGGTTGCCATGGAAATGTAGCCTGAGTAGGCAGGGCTGTCTCTCCAGGCAAAGTCGAAGAATTAAGAGCTTTTTATCAGTCATAATCTCTAAGTAGAAAAATAAATACCTACTATTTTAGAAGGTGTCATTTAAAAATGAAGTTGCATTTTAAAACAATAGGAATTCTCACCAGGTGTCCCCCCCTCCTTGTAGCGCTTCTCTCTTGGTCCTGGCAGTTGAAAAAGGGGAAATAGACTGTGTGTGTGCCAGTCTAAGTCGTTGTTGGGGTTCAGCTCAGACTTTTCCGAGATCGGGGCGTTGCGTGGTGAAAAAGTGAAGCGCAAGTGGTAGCTCACCTGTATGTAAGAGCGCAAAGGGAGCAGACGTTAAAGAAGAGTAGAGTGATACGCTAAGCAATACATTCTGTCTGTACTGGTTATTTAATGTCCTTCTGAAAACGACTTGTGGTGGCTGAGCAAACATCTGACTCTTCACATTCAAAATAATCCAAAGTCCACAGAGCAGCGTTGTTGCCGAGGTAAAACACTATTAATTTTAAGTAATAAACACATACACTATCCAGGACTTCAAACTAAACTTGAATAGGGATTACAAAGATTAACTAAGGATTGTCTGAAATCAAAAGCAGTGTCAGTAGAGGCCTAGATCTGAGGAGGAGATCTGTGAGGTCGAAGATTGTGTATTCCTGTTTCAGCCACCCCACTTCAGGTAGCATCACCTGCCTTTATGTTCTCTCGGCACCAATTTCAACCACTAGATTGGGCAGACCGAAACAAAGTAATATTAGACACTGATCTATGTTAAACATAATCATCTTTGGCTCCTACACTCTCATATTTCAGGCCTGCTTCCAGAATAAAATGACTGGGTGTGCATCTGAAGTTAGCGAGGATGATCTCTGCCTATACAGCTTACTGGGGCTAGCCTTGGAAAAACCCAGAATCTCTTCTAATGGCTTTCAAACGACGTCTTCATTGATATACACTGAGGGGTCAAAACTATTCTAATTTAGGAGTGCTGTTTTTCAAAATAAAGTGCATATAGAGCTTTTGTACATTAAAGAAAGATAAAAACAAAGGCGAAGCTATGACAGATGTGTGTTTACAGTGCAGCGTGTCTGTTTGCCTGTCCCCGAGTTACCATCCACCCGTCTGTCCATGTTTTAGGCTACATCACCATGATAAGGTATTTTTTGAAACAGAAACTTTTCTGAGTTCCTCCATCCCCATGAAAATGCAAAAAAAAGGAACTATCTCACGCGATTCTCAAAAGCATGCCAAAGTGGCAATATAACCATAACCATGAGGAAATGTTGGCCAATCAGAAGCCCAGAAACAATGACATGGCGCAGCCTGACATGAGAAAAGGAGATAAAGACATACATCTTTAATGTTGCAAGTCAGAGTCTCAGTTTTTCTTCTCCGCATGTAAATACAGAAACGCAGCTTTTGAAAATCTTCACCCTGGCTGAACTTTTTCAAGTTTTTGCAAAGAAATGAAGGAATAGGTGACATCTACGAGTCCCTTTCTTTAACCTAACACTTCACTGCTTTGATTACGAATCCCATAATACAAAGAAAGAGAAAACCGCCAGTAAAAGGTGAGGATTGAAGAGATGTGCATGTCTCACGCTTCCTTTTGTCACCCGTATTTTTTTAAGGTTTAATCTGGCGAGCTGTACTGAACTGATGTGACTGATACACAGGGAGACAGGCACAGAGGAAGCGTAATCCGGTACGACTGAAGAGACATTTTGTTCTTAAATGATTCACCCTAAAATGTAGGAGTATGTCTCTTGAAGGCTTTACAGTGAGCGATGTGAAGCTTTCAAGCCTTTCAAGCCTGTCAGGCTTTTTCATCAGAGTCAGCTAAAGCTTTTCCTACAGTGCATCAGTCTACATGAACCTCCGAATGCATCTTTCCACTATCAGGTTTTTCCGGCTGCACAGGAGCATGAGTTTCATGTCAACCTTCACTATAAAAACTAAAGGTTGTTTGGTCAGACTTTTCCTTCTGTTCCACATACCACCTCTAAACAGGTAAGGCAGTGGAATTTCAGGAAGAAGAGAAAAGTGCCTTAACAGGTACTGCAGGTAAAACTCTGTAAAACAAAGTAATCTTCTGGAATTTTCTGTCAGTGTGCACGCTACATTTTACCTGTTGGGGCAGGGGCTCATCATCATGCGTGAAGTGATGCTCAAAAATTACAGCAGCCAGCACATTTCTTGATTGCGGGTCATTCCTCACAAAGTTCTCAAAATGCTCCTCTGTCTCAAAGCCACGCACTGGAACAGGGACAAATACACACACACACACAGACGAAGAACATTAGATTAATTGTGTTTTGGTATTCATCTCATGCACACAGGTGTTTTCACGCCTGTCTCGCTCCTTGACCTTGCAGCTTGCCTTTCTCACTGACAGGCATGAAACTGCTCACGATGCGGTCGGCATACCAAATTCTGTCACAAATATTAATAATAGAACCAGTCAGTCCCCCAAAAGACAAGTGTGACAGACACAGATGACAGATCACTTTAAAAAAACTGGAGCAACATGTGGGGGTCAAAACAAAAAAAAAAGATGTCACAACACCATAAATAAGACTAAACCACCTTTTTTATGCAGTTTCACTGTTGATTAAATCTGTTTTATTACTGAACTCTTTATTGCACTTATCAAGCAAACATGAAGGTATTCTGAGCATGGCAAAGAGCGTCAGGATTACACATAGGTCTCCGGGTTAAATCTGGTTCATGATCATAAAATAAACACTTGCACAGAGATAAAGAGAACGCAGAGGAGGAAGGGCAATCAGCCAAAAGACACAGTTCAAATATTCACCTGAGATCCTTCATGCTCCTCAAATGGTTAACACTAGTGTGACTCAGTAAGCATTTGAAACGGGTACATGGAAAGATTTTGGGTTAGCTCAGTTGTTACAGTTGTAAAATCTCATTATTCGAAGCAAGTAGTGACAGTTTAAAGAGTAAGAGTTAGTTCAGGTTTAGATGTAGTAGGTTTTTTTTTTTTTTTAAATGAATCAATAATTAGCCATTTAATAGGCATACTTGTTGGCTAACTTACACTTAAACAGTAAAAACAAATAGCTACAAGTAATGGTTAGAGTTTGGAATGGTTAGCTGGTTAGTGCAAAGAAAGAAATGACAGCTGCTTGCTAAAGCCAGTTAATAAGTAGAAACAGCTAGCTAAAAAGAAGTGTGGAAATAAAAGAAGAAACTGGTAGTTTGACTAGCTAAAAATATATAAGTTAAAATCAAACTTAAAATAAAACAACTAAAATTAAGCTACATCATAAATTACTGCAAATAAGAAATAAAGTGTTAAAAAAAAATACAGCTAAGTGTATTAATGTAAGCTAACATAAACAGAGACAATTAAAATGAATGGGAAATGTAACTTTTTAACATCCACTTGAAGACAATTGGGCAGGACAGCAGGTGTAACATTAGTGCACTGCTTTTCACCCTCTGAAATGCTCCACCTCGGCTACTATCCGCTTAAGTCCCCAAAAGCCCAAAAAGTCTTGCTGTGATTGGTCAGTTTGTACAATGAAAACCAAGAAACATAGTCAACAAATATCCAGCATAGGTCTACTCTAAATAGGGCTGCGCCATGTTATATGATCTGCGATAATACCAGCATTATTTTTTACGTGATTTCAATGTGTCATATTGTGATTGCAATAGCAATAGCTATGTTTATGTTCCCTAGTGCACAATAACAAGACAATAAACAAGAGCCATGTTTCAGCCTATGTTGAAGACCTAGTACCTAGTGCTGTGCGGTCCTGCAGATTTTAGTATCAATTCAATACCAAGTAAATACAAGGCCAGTACTGCAAGTATTTGGATTGATCCATCCACCTCTTCCTAAAAAGGAAGCTACTTCAACAACGTGCAACAGAAAACAGTATTTATGCAGCAAAATATGCAAGAAAACTGTTCCAGTTAAAGGTGGAAACAACAAATGTGTTTCACCACTTGTGGCAAAAAACATCCCATCGAGTACAACCAGGCTACGAAGGAGGAGATGCTAGCAGCTGGTGGTGTACAACCCAAAAGTAATAAATGACTCAACCGACCATCACAAGTTTCAGTCCATATGTCAGGAAGAGCAAGTGGTGGATTTAAATTAGTGATGCGGTTACATGGTTGAAAACCAGGGTTTTAAGAGCTGTTTACAAAGATGCAACATCCATGGTAGAAAATATTTGGCAGTTTTTATTATCTGACAATATTGTGCATCTCCTGCAGATTTACAGGAGAACTCTTCTTAGCCTACTCTGTGCTTGCATTTGTCACTGAATATAATGCTGTGTGACTACTAATGCACTATAATCCTGCTGCTGCTGGCACCTTCTTTCAGTAGATTCACACTACAAATATGGCAGTCCGTCTTCAATGCTAACTGGAAAAGAGATGGAAAATTCCCTTTAATTACTTACACTTACAAAAGCTGCTGCCTGCATCAATAAAATGTTCAGTATTTTTTGTCTAAATCATCAAATTTTCTTGGAATATCCAGATATAATTTTGAGGCTATATCACCCACCGCTACTCCTAAGGGCAGTTGACTTTACCAGCATTAGAAAAACTTTCTGTAGCTCCTAGCAAAAAGATTGTAACAATAGGATATTAACGCGAACGAACACAAGGGTATTTCCCTAATGACAGTAAGCCACTGCGTTTTCAGTTCCTCAGGTGCATAATATGATGTTTATGTGTCCGTGGTGATGCCCAAATGTGAAAAGGGCAGATGTTCAGACTTAACTTGGCAGAAAGAACCATTTCTTTCCTCTTTTTATAGGAGGGTCTGTTTGGAGCATGAGAACATGAGACTGAAGGTAAAAATAAAGTGTGCACGAGAGACAACATCATTAACCCTTAAAACATGCGACTGAGGATGCAAAGATGTTGGAGTTGCATATTTTCAGAAAAGACTTAGGGGAACCTTTGATTTAACTGATAAAGTAAGATTAGGTTTCATAATTTGTTGTCTGGAGTAAAACTGTTTACTTATCTGGTTAAAGCTTTAAAAGAAGTAGATTAACTGCAATTTTTTTTAAAAAAAGGGAAGGATTATTCTTAAATGATAACAGGAAGGAAATGTAATTTTGTAACACACCATTCCACAATAGTTTGGAAAATAAACCATTTCATTACCGGAGTCACAAATAATTCCATTATTAATCTCTAATTATTAATTAATGCGTTATCTTTTTAAAAGAATCCCTCATTTTAGGCACAACATTGTAGAATTACAGCAGGAAAAACAAAATATCAGTGATTCAGCCTTGATCATTCCCTCTTCACCTTCCCCTCTGAGTGTTAAGACTAGTTAAATTATTTATTAACAGTTGAGCTTAGATCTCAGATAGCTGTGATCAGGGAAACCTGCAGTTCCACAGTTCTCCGTTTACCTGCGTATCTCTCCGCTCACCTCACGCGGCAGCCATTTGCCCGTCGAGCCAATTGTCAGTCAAAATGAAAACAAATATGCAAAAAGCCTGTTTGTGCACCTGTCTATCAGACTGTCTGCATTTTTATCTAAAAAACTGGTTACACGGGGCAGATGTGTGTTAGCGTGTGAGACTTTAAAAAGACGTGTCCCCGGGGGAGCAGCCATGTATGCTACAGTGTGTGTGATTCCTTTTCATTTCCTTGTGTAAACTCTAAGCTGACACAGTTTGGTAGAGAGCAGGGTGTGGCCGGTTTGCCCTCCTGAGAATTGTTTCTGGAGGAACAAGTATTCCCGGGTTTGTCCTGAACTACAAATGGCGTCAGGGCTGCAGGGTTTGTTTTACTGGCAATAAATGTTCCTGCAAACATTTGTTTTTTTTACTTCATCTGACAATAAACTGCACTAAAATAAATACTAAAGGCAGAAACCTGTTAGTTCGGCTTACTATAAAGACTGGAATTGTGGACGCATTTTAATGTTTATAAGTCAGTTTTAGATTGGGATGGACCGATCCGATGTACTGTATCGGTCCGATCCTGACCTAAATTACTGGATCGGATATCAGGGAGAAATAAAAAATGCAATCCGATCCATTAAATATCACAAAAGCATCTTACAAAACTTGCAACATGGCGTAACCCAGGTAGTGACCTTAGCACGCCTGAGCAGTATGCGTCACGTGACAGAGCGGCTGTTGTGTGCGAAACCTGTCGGTGGTCTGGAGTTACTTTACACTGAAAGCATTTGGAGCCTCGCTACGTGCTGCCAAACCAGGTATTGTGCCAAGGTAGGCATCCCCGACAAAACCCGCTCCCCCCGGAACGGAGTGCGGATCCAGTTTACTCCGCCTCCATTACAGACAATTAGACGTGGAAGTAGTGACGTTTTAGTTTTGTGAAAAAGTGAAAAGCGAGTGTCGTTACATTAGCATTCAGTTTGAGGGATACAACAGAAAATTATAGATTTCATGTTCTCACGTGGTATCGGATGGGATTATTTTAACAAACAAAGGACATTTTGCCTGATAATTATTTTTATCCTCCTGTAACTTTACTGTATAAAGAGCTAAAACCTCCAAAGTTTCAGGAGTAGTTGCAATGGCTCTGC
>VUQG01031674.1:24548-46244 GCA_015106755.1 Etia nguti | reverse complement strand
ACATGTGCAGGTACACTGGTACAGCACATGCGAGTGAAATTCTTGTGTGCAAGTTTCACAAGCAACAGAGGTGTGCAAAATACAAGGAACAGGAACAAAGCAAAATATAAGAATGGGAATCTGAGAATTATATGAATAGATATATGTACAATATAAGAGTGTATGTGCATTGCTGAATGTGTATACTAAATATGTATATCTGTGTGTGTGTGTGTGTGTGTATATATATATATATTTTAAAAATTAAATACAATAGAATAAACAATAAAATAAAATATACAGAGGTTGGCAGTTGGAAATGTGCAAAACAAGTGGCATTTATATACAGTATGGAGTGCATAATGTTGAAGTTCTGGTAAGTGAAGGTGAGGTGTCTATGAGGTGTTCAGCAGTCTCAACTCCATTTTAACAGGAAGAAACCGGCAGAACCAGACTCAGGGAGGGGCATCCATTGGCCTCAGCCGGTTTGGGGTGATGGTAAAGAGAAAAGAAAAAAAGGGCTTAAGGAGACAGAACAAAACACAAACTATAGAAGAGAGAAGATAAACTTGCTCACTGTTCACTGTATCGTGGCAGGTCGCCCAGCATCCTGATCCTGTAGCAGCATAACTAAGTGATAGTTCTGGGTCACATGATCCAGCCTCTTTATGAAAAAGGAAAATTTTTAGTGTTGTTAAAGTACATTCAATTCAATTCAACTCAGTTTATTTATATAGTGCCAAATCACAACAATAGTTGCCTCAAGGCATAGCGAAAGTGTCATTTTCATATTTTCGCATATTTTTTAATGTTAATTAGCTGATTACATGAACTTAGCTACAGAGACCAAAATCACTGTTTGTATTAGGATGATAATGTTTCCTGTATCTTTGGGCCCTTTTAAAACTCTAATTTGGAGGAACTGCATTTCTGTGTCAGCTTCCCTTTTGCTTAGTTTCTGTATAACTAAACCAAATTTTATATTTTAGTACAAAATCATATATCAATTTAAAAGGACTCAAAGAAACATATTAAACGCAGTTACTTTAATTTGTTTTTGATCTACATTTCTATCTTAGCTGCGTTTGTTTAAAAATCCTGTCAGTTTGACATTTGTGTATGGTTGCCGAGAAAGATCGTTTTAAAGGAATTTACATCATAGTTAGGAAAAGATGCTCAAGTGAATCCATCCAGTTTCTTAACTTTTTACCCAATTCAGGGTTGCAGGGAGTCTGGAGTCTATCCAAGCTGTCACTGAGAGAGAGGCAGAATGCATCCCGCACATGGTGCCAGATTATCACAGGGCTAACACAAAGAGACAATCATTCATGCTCACATTCACACTAGTCACCAATTAACCTAACAAGCATGTCTTTGGACTGTTGGTGGAAGCCAGATTACCCGGAGGGCAATGTTTTCCCTTTGGCACGCAGGCACAAAAAGAACATGCAAACTCCACACAGCGAGACCAAGCCTGGAGTATTTTTACTATTTCAAAAAAAATTACATTTGGAAGAAAAATATTTCAGAAAGTAGCTAAACACAAATTAAGAACCACATATCCAAAAAGAAAAAAGAAAATGTCAACACATCTACAAGCTGAACAGAAAACAAAACACAAAATAAGTTTTAAAAGAAAGGTCTTTTAAAAATGAACTAACATAATGCATATCTAATCTTATTTAGAGATTAGATGCAAAGCAAGCCAGTGTTGATCTCCCATGGGATTGACCTGTGTCAGTGTGATAACCCTGGATTAATAAAACAGTTGAATCGATCAATACAAACAACTTATGTGGTGCAACTTTGGATTTTGTCCAGGGGTGTTCTTCATCCCGTACATACTCTTCCTCGTCGCCTGCGGCATACCCTTGTTTCTGCTGGAGACGTCTCTTGGCCAGTACACGAAGCAGGGAGGGATTACCTGCTGGAAGAAAATTTGCCCCCTATTTGAAGGTAAAAATCTCTCTCTTTTTTAAAAAAAAACCTAACATTTGTGTCATTTCCACCAAACATCTGAGCACATGACTGAAACAGCTACTAGTCTAAAAACAAATTATGATTATCATTTTATTACACTGACTATGTGATTTTAACATGTTTGAAAGTTTTCATTTATCAGACTACCAATAAAGGAGAAAACACAAGTTAAGGTCATACTGTATGCTAACAAGCTATGACAGAGCCTTTAATTAACCAATGAAGATGAATCTAATTATAAATAGAAAACCTGTGGAAATTATTAGTATGTTTTTAAATGCACATTTTAATAACATACTAATAATTTTACTCACTCACATTTTCCTGCTGTTGTAAAATTTGATGAGTTTTCAATAAAACTATGAATTTTTATTATAATTCTTCATTTCCTTACAAAACTATTTTCCCCCTAGAACATTATATTGTAAATTATCAGATGCTGTATTCCAGGAAACTCTAGTTTTGAGTCTGACACATATGCAACAGTTGTGTTATCACAGATTAAATTACTGTTTAATAGACTCTCTGGCATGTATCTCAGGGGTATTTCACACAAATGAAGTGTATTCCCGATTAGTTAAACTGTATTTTTCAAAGTTTAACAAAGCTCCTTTTCTGATTATTTGCAAGACAAAACCTTTTTTAAGAAACTCGCTGATCTGCGTCGGGGGTTTCATCTTTCACATTACTTACACTGGTTGAACATGACCTCTTCTTTGACTGCCAGCCAGGGGACTTGTATACTGTTAACTCCTTTCTTACTTCTTGTCTGTGTTTCCCCTCTAAAATTGTTCAGTGCACTACATTTACTTTGGCACAAAACCTCCTTTATGTAATTTAAATATATGCCATCATTTAAATATGCATTCATTTTTCAAAAGTGCATTGGGTTGTTAACAAGTATTTATATTAACATACTGGACACAGTGCATTTCTTTAATTATTCTAGATGTATGTGATGCTGCCTCCTTTTAAGTGTTTAATTTTTTCCCTTTTTGTTGTTTTTCAGGCCTTGGTTATTGCAGTGAAGTGGTTGTTTTATACTCCAGTATTTATTACATTATCATATTAGCCTGGGCATTCCTATATCTCTTCTCCTCTTTCAATTCTGAGCTTCCCTGGGCAAGCTGCAAAAACAGCTGGAACACTGGTAAGTCCCACGATGTGATTAGAAACGCAAAAACAAAGAAGTAGCTAAATTACCAAACATCATGAGAGCAATTATGACTCACTGCATTTTAACAAGCTCGGGGGAACTCATCATGATACTAGCTGGTTTCCTTTTTTTTACATGTTAGGTTGCTTTTAATGTCATAATATTGGCTGTTTGAGAGTTTTATCAGATTCTGGCACAACGTTGGCACTGAGGAGGGGTTTTTTGTGTCTATAGAGCAAAGGCTGGAAACATGTTATGTTATGAAGGACTAACACTCAGTATTCTTCACTCATGCTGATATTTATTAATAATGGCAGTTGAAAAATTAAGTGTATTTTAGCACTAACAATTCTTCATTACTTTATACACTATATGGACAAACATTGCGGGCCACACTTCAGTTTTCAGTCCCATTGCCATAGGTGTATAAAATCAAGCACCTAATCATGCAGTCTGCCTTTACAAATCATTTTTGAAAGAATGGTACAATTTAAAGAGCTCACTGAGTGTCACAAGATAACACCAGTGTTACCTTGTGCTTCTTCTCTTGCAGATATTCCACAGACAACTATAAGTGGAATTATTGCAAAGTGGAAATGTTTAGGAAACAGAGCAGCTCATCCACGTAAAGTTACAGAGCAGGGCCATTGAGTATGGAGGCGTATAGGGTGTAGAAGTCACAAACACTCTGCTGACTCAGTAACTGCAGAGATCAAAATCTCCTCAGGAAAAAAAAATGTTTCATTAGGAAATATTTTTTTAGCATGTACTTGGCAGCTGCATGCACTATATGGACAAAAGTATTGGGTTAAATCTAGCCATGCCGCCTGCCCTTACAACATTTGTGAAAGAATGGGTGGTTCTAAAGAGCTCACTGAATGTGGCATCCTGTGAATGGTACTGTCATGGGATGCCAAATATAAATATTCTTAATAAATAAATAAAAATAAGTGTATGATTACTTAAAATCTAGAGTTATGAGAACCACAGAAAATCCTTACTTGGTGTGTGCCAACAAACTGATAACAATTTTATGGCAACACCAGCAAAGTCTTTACTCACCACACCACACACACTGTACACACTGGAATTGGGCAAATTGGAAAATTTCCAGCTGGCCATAGTCAAGCCAACTATTGGTTATTGCCATTAATTTAGTGGGGATGCTTCCAGCACCACTTGGTGCTGGAGTAAAACTCTCAACCTTCTCTTTCAACCCAGTAAAATGAAAGAAGCACCACCTTGTGGCTTTATTCAGCACTTCACGCAAGTCAGTTTCCCTCTCAAGGGGGCAGATTACTAAAGCCACCAAATAAAAAAACACACATGCACACAAATAAACAACTGTCAGCAATCTAATCCAGTCACACAAACTTAGATTGCTGGCTTTTTATTATTTTTGCCCTTTTTTTTATGTAATTGGTGGAGTCACTGAAATAATCCCTCCACCCCCTCCTTCAGCAAACATAATGTAAAAAAACACCTTCTGTAGTCACACATGTCTTATTTAACACAGCAAACTACAAATGAAGAACCAATTTGTTACGTGATTAATGGAAGAGCTTATACAGTAAAAATCAGCAGGATACTAGCATAACTTACATGTAAGAATAAAAAAGAAAAATAATAACACATGTAACTGAAGTTTTTTGTTAACACAGACCAAGGCTTTGACAGGCTTTGACAGGATGTGTTATATGATGTGTGTACACTTTTGTATGTTTGTGTTTTAAATCACTTGTTGACATTTCTCAGAAACCTGTGTGGAATTTAACGGAGGCGGGGATTATTTCAACATGACTGTATATGAAAACGCAACTTCGCCAGTGAGAGAGTTTTGGGAGTGAGTAACTTTTTCAAAATCCAAAAAATTTTAAGACATTATTTGGACAAGTTAACCGGTATTTGTGAGTTATAACCATCATTAACTGTCAACTGCAGGCGAAGAGTTTTGAATATCACTGGAAGCATCCATGAGTTGGGCAATATTCGGTGGGAGTTGGCTTTGTGCCTTTTGTTGTCCTGGATCATCTGTTACTTTTGTGTGTGGAAAGGTGTCAAGTCTACTGGGAAGGTAGGACATGGGCTTAATACTTTTTTCCTTGTGGTGCACAAAGTAACAAATAACAGTATTTGCTAGTGCCTAAAAACACAGTAATACGTTACACACTAAACATGCCTCTATCGCTATAGTTTAATTACCTATTAGAGACAGCATGTGATTGTACACAGTTTAAGGCTGACCATAAATGAGAGCCAACATTATTACAGACCTATATGATTCAAAGATATCAAGCTAAGCCAAACTTTTATTCCCACTGCTCTTAAATTAAAGGTGCAGCCAGCAACAGGCCAGTTTAAAATAGATGGAGATGAAATATCTTCATGATATTTCATGAAGAACATGCCACAAACATGTTTCTTAGTAATCATCTTTGCTTCCCTGCCTTTATCCTTTGTGTCCTTTCCTTCCCATTCTTTGATTGTCACTGTTTATATATTTATTGGGGGTGGACATGAGCTACACACGCACACCGGGGCAGGGCAGATAAGAGATTGTATTTTACGCAACAATGACGGTGTTTATTTTTAATAAATACAAAAGCAGAATACAAAGTTGCAGACCTGTGATATCAGTAAAAACTTCCTCTTTCAACTTGTTGCACTCTGTGTACCACTAAACCAGAAAGATTTACACAGCTATATGCTGGATGTGATGCTAAAATAGTTATATAAGGTATGTAATCATTGATACATACTAATTAAATTTGATTACCTCAATTAAAAATAAATGGGAGTGTTGCACTTAGACCTGATTTGATAGTAGTATCTGTGCCAGATAGCAGTGAATTTCATGATATGAAGTTGAACTGTAATCAGTTTTGTGATTTTCTTTTGATCTTCTTCATCTGCAGATGTACTCTGTATTTGTTGATTAACTGTTAGCATGCCAGCTAAATAAATGGTGAACATGATGTTACTTGCCGAGGCCTGCAAATCCTGCAAGATTTAGTATTTTGAGAAAGGTAATGTCCAGACAGCATTTAGCTGCAAACAGTGCTGTTCCAGCATAAAAAAGGCAAAAGAAGCTGTCAGAGATATTTTTTTTAATCTAATGCTGCAATTTGCTTCCTTGAGAATTTAAATTGTGCGTTAGGCTTAAGGAGTAGTGAACTGCAGTTCTCCCTGGGTGGCAAGAATTTTAAAAAAAATCAGCAGCATGTGTTTAGTTTGAGCTATATTGTGTGAAACTAAACCTTCAATGTGAGATTAAGCAGTGTTCGGTGTATGTTCTGAAGCACAGAGTGAGTGTGATTACATAATATCGGCAGTGAATGTTCATAACTTGGCCACATCATCCCTCCTCTGCAGGTAGTTTATTTTACTGCCACATTTCCATATGTGATGCTGGTGGTGTTGCTTGTTCGTGGACTCACGTTGCCTGGGGCCATAAATGGGATCAAGTTTTACCTGTACCCAGATCCATCCCGTCTCGCTGATCCCCAGGTACAAACATAATTCATGACTTCCCATTGTAAATAAAATAGGGTTTTATTCTTTAACTCCTGTTTAACTCCTGTTTTAAGGGGCAGGGATAGCTCACTAGGATAAGTGTTAGCCCCGTGATCGGAAGGTCAGGGGTTCGATTCCCCTGAACGGCTACCCTGAGGTACCCCTGAGCAAGGTACCGTCCCTACACGCTGCTCCCCGGGCGCCCAATGGCAGCCCACTGCTTCACTGAGTGAATGGGTTAAATGCAGAGAGGAATTTCCCCACGGGGATCAATAAAGTATACATTATTATTATTATTAACCATGTTGCATAATCAAAGTTGTTACAAACAGTGATGGGTTACTTATGCATGTGTTAAACTGTGTCACGACTTTCAGTGCATTTGCAGATGATTGCTTTGCTGATGTCACATAGGGCAAAACATTAACAAATGTTCTGTGCAGATTCACTACGTGCAGTCCAAAACACACATGCAGACACACATAATAAAAATAAAGACATTTGTTGTGTCATTTAATGTGGGGGGGTGACCTTTTTTTTTTCTTGCAGGTTTGGATGGATGCTGGCACACAAATATTTTATTCCTATGCTATTTGCATTGGGTGTCTAATTGCACTTGGCAGCTATAATAAGTACAACAATGACTGCTACAAGTAAGTAAAATGTGTTTTGTTTTTTAATGTCAGAGTATCACAAAATATCACAGTTTTAATGAAAGAAGAAGAATGTGACATAAAACATAGAAACTCATACAGATAACATCATGACAAAACTGGAGAAAAGCAGGTTTCTTTATTGCTTTTACTAAGAAAATAACTTTCTTCCGATATTTACCCTTATCCAAAAATATCTCCCTTGAGTCATGTGTCATGCCATGGGCTACTGATATGGAAAAAAAACAGATTGGGTGTCACAGTTAGGCAAGAAACATGCAAACCCTTACTGACTTTAATACAAAATAATGTGATGTAATTTGTTTTCTTTTTATTTTAGGGATTGTGTGTATTTGTGCCTTCTGAACAGTGGGACCAGCTTTGTTGCTGGCTTTGCCATATTCTCTGCACTTGGATTCATGGCATATGAGCAGAACACAGATATATCCAAAGTGGCAGAGTCAGGTGAGTTTATAAAAGAAAGTGTGAAAAGACACAAGGGGCTTTACAATGAACAATTTAGACCTGACAGCATTTATGTTGTAATATTATTTACATGTTCGTATAGGAGAATGTTACAAGCTTGTCCTTGTATGTGAAATGGATGGCTTGTCCTCATCTTTTGTCAGAAGAGCTTAAATGCCAGCTGAACCTTACACTTTACACCTTTCAATCAATATATGCAGGTCCTGGCTTGGCATTCATTGCCTATCCTCGAGCCGTCGCCATGATGCCTTTTCCTCAGCTCTGGGCAGTATTTTTTTTCGTTATGATCATCTTGCTGGGGCTGGACAGTGAGGTAGGCTCTGTTTTGTTTTGGGATTTTGGGGGGGAAAGGTTTAACAACTGAAATTAACCCTTTTTTAAAGAATTTTAAACTTATAGGACCATTCCATGAAATATCTAATCCTATGACATGACAAATGACTGTGATCTGGCTCAGGGCTGGTGCAGGTTCTCTGTTCAGATGCAGATTAAAACTGTCTAATCTTGAGCAAAATTATGCATTTTTAATGTTAAGTATATAACTTAGAGGTTTGTGTTTCAGTTTGTGGGTCTGGAAGCTCTCACAACAGCCATTTCCGACATGAATCCAGCCTTCTTTCACGTTGGCCACCGACGTAAACTCTTGCTGCTTGCTGTTAGTGTTGTCAGTTTCTTCATCGGCCTTGTGATGGTTACAGAGGTAAGAACAAATTTAAAAGTCACATGTTTGTCACAATAACTGCGTTTATTTTTTATGCTAAAGCTCGAAAGCTAATGAAACTGCTTTCTCACACACAGGGTGGACTGTACATCTTCCAGCTGTTTGACTACTATGCCTGCAGTGGAATGACTTTACTTCTCATTGCCTTACTGCAGTCTGTAGGTGTTGGATGGGTATATGGTAAGTTCATGAATTACAGAAATATCAAAGCGTCTTCATAATGAAACAAATTTTTCCTCGACTCTGTGTTTCCATCTTTTCACAGGTGCAGACCGATTTTATGACAACTTAGAGGACATGATTGGATACAAGCCTTTACTCCTGATAAAGTACTGTTTGAAATATGTCACTCCAGTAATTTGCACGGTGAGTTGCAGCAAAAGTTAGTAAGGCTCTGCAGCCCTTCCCATCCCTTCTAGATCTCAGAAGGTTTCCATTCTTGCACAGCACATGTCAGTAATGTCAGACAGACATTACTGATCGAGACAAACTCTCCTATCTAGTAGGTGATCATCAGTTTTGCTGACTTAAATGGTAGTTGTTACTGCAATATGTTATTAACTCTGACTGAGTTCATTATTTAAGCTAGGATTAGTTCTGTGAGCTGGTAAAAAACTCTCCATGTGAAAGTAAAAAATGTCAGTATGAGTTCCAGCATTTATGTTTCATCAAAGTAAAATCACATTATTTGGCTATTTTTAGTGATCAACATAGACAAAAATGCTTCATGGGGAAGTATCATTTTAGCATTTACTGGGCAGCTACATAGACTATATAGACAACAGTTTTGGGTGTACACCTAGCCATGCAGTCTTCCCTTATTTGTGAATGAATGGGAAGAGCTCACTGAATTTGTGCATGGTATTGTCATAGGATCCCACCGTTGCAACAAGTCATAAAATTCATGAAATGTCTTCCTTCCTAGATATTCCATGATTAGCTATAAGTGGTACTTTTGGAAAATTGTTAGGTTAGGCACCACAGCAACTGATGGTGTCAGACCACATAAAGTTACAGAGCAGGGCTGCTGACTGCTGAGGTGCATAGTGTGTAAAAGTCTCCAACACTCTACTGACTCAATAACCATAGAGCTCTAAGCCACCAATGGCATCAACATCAGCAGAAAAACTGGACTGGGAGCCTTATGAGATGGGTTTCCATTGCCCACATAGTATGTAATTTATTCCATATTTACCTCTTTCATTGTAATTTTCAGGGAACATTTATTTTCTCCTTGGTCAAATACACTCCACTGAAGTTCAACAACACACTAGAGTATCCATGGTGGGGTTATGCTCTAGGCTGGTGGTTTACACTCTCCTCTACACTCATGGTTCCATTCTGGATGCTGTACAATCTGAGCATCACACCTGGTACACTGCGACAGGTGAGCTATTTGTGTATAAATATAAATTTCCAAAAAACAGTTTCCATTCATCTTTTATTAAAACCAATATTCTTCTTTGTTAGAGGTTCTCCATCTTATGTACTCCAGCTGAAGACCTCCCTCTGACCAAATCAGAAAAAAAGGCTCTTGAACTGCTTGACTTGCCATCATCCTTTGATAACACGGTGTCCTAGAATAAACATGAAAAGTGGAGCAAACTCGGATGCATTTAACACTTAACACATTTATAAGGAAAATCTAACATTAAATCAGTGGCTCAACCCTCTGTAGAGCTACATCATTCCAGTCTGTATGGAATTGAACCCCTTAAAACACTGATATTTATTTTGTTTCCCCATCTAACTGGCAGTAAGATTGATTCAACCAAAAACTACAACCTGAATGAATTCACATGAACAGGAGGAGATTGAAAAAAACTGCGTAAAGACAGTCTGAGCACAAATGTGTAGTTTCCCTGAGTTTGGGATGGTATCTTCATCATCTGATTTACAGTCCAAAACCAGAAGAGGAAACCACAGAAACGTCAGAAATAAGAATGTGGAACCAGAGAGTATGTGGAGTTTTGTTTAAAGAAAACTGTTTAGGCCATGATTTCATTTCCTATATTATTGCTTCTGACGGTTGTCTAGTTTATGTTTATTCTGATAATCCATTTCCACAGCAAGGATTAGTTCTGAGATTTCCCTCGTGGCCATTTGCACTGAGCATATTATTTGACATTTTAAATTGCTTCTCATTCAAAGTTCATTGGTGAGAAGCATATTTTTTGCAGGTTTAGCTTCATCTGACTATTTTGAGCTATCTGCTTTCACTGTGTCTGAATACAAAGCTCTTTTTTAAACCCCAGCTGTGCGTACATATTTATGATACTAGCACTGTTGTTAATCACAATTTATATCAGAGCTATTAGTGGAATACTTAACATGATATTCATGAGATGAATCGCTGGGAAATTTATCATGGGGTGAAATATTTTACGTGCCTTTAGCATATGGTAGACTGTTTCTGGTGCCATAGTTGGAGAAGGGAGAGAAGTTGATGCCTGGTTAATTCTGTCACATTAAAATGTTGTATTTACAATCATAAAAAAATAATGGTGAATTTATTATAAACAAAATTCTTCTTCTTTTGAATAAAAGACAGTACAGGGCATTTACACTTTAACAAATCTGCCTCATGTTTAAATCAAAATCTTTTTGGGACTATTGCCTTTATAGTTTCAAGCAACACCATTTTGCAAACACTCATCCTTTCGTAATGAGCACTTTTTAAGAAGAGAGTGGAAATGAAAGGTTTTTGTATACCAAGTATTTTTGTCTCTTACATTGTATTATTACATTTTGTGGTCAAGGCCTCAGGCTGTAGAACTCTTTGAAGTAAAATAATACTGACCGTTACTTGACAAACCCTTACAGATCTAACACCTTAGTTACTTTAAGGCCAGTATGTATTATACTGATGGTGAAAATTGTAACTAACAAAAACAGTGACAGAAAGGAGTTTGTCAGGCAATAAGCATCCAATCAATTGAAACCCTGAACACTGTGTTTATCTGAGCCATCTGGCTGTCCCAACACAGAAGTGTTTGTGACCTCTACAAATTGCGGATACTGTAATATTGTGTATCGGTTTTTCATGTAGCCAGTAAATGCAGCATTACAATAATTGCATTATGTATTGTAAACCTGTTAGAATCAAGGAAAACTATAACTATATATGCTATACTATGTATAAACTATATATAAAAGACATTTTTCTGCTGTATTCTCAACTTTTTTTCTTTTCAGAAAACTTCCTTATCAAGTGTCCAGGTTAATATTTTTAATATTTTGTATCATATGTCATTGAAACTTGTGGCAACATTTTTATGTATAACATGTGGAGTGTGATCTAAAAGTTCTGGGGACTGACCTTTAAAAATCAAAGCAGTGGCGACCCCGAATGGTGACCCTAAGGACTGGTCAGAGGCCAGCTTGAAATCTTTTACGTTGTTGGTTTTTTTTCTTTGTTGTTGTTTTTATTGTTTTTTCTGTCTTTCTTTAACAAGAAGGTTCTCTGAACCTTCAGATCACACCTCTGCACTGTACAAATGTTGTACTAACACATTTTTTCATGAGAGAAATCATGTTCACATTTACAGGGTAAAAATTTTTATAATCCAGTGTTGCCAGTAGATACAACAGGAACAAAATTGTTTGCTAATTTTTTTTATTTTATTTTATTTTATTTTGAAGTGTTGGTATGATGAACTGAATCATAGCTTTGGTTTGTAAATGTTAATTGAATGATTTCAATCTTATTAAACAATATGCCTTTCTTTAAATATAATCTATAATGAGGCAATCGTTTTAATATGATAAATATTATTTATGTATTTCCTCATGTCTTCCTACTATTTGGGTAAACTGACATGAGAATCATTCCTTAGCATTTACTTCAGCAATGAGGTGACTGTTGTAAAATCATCATTTACAGACTTTTATTAATATTCAGCTAACAGTTGATTGTTGCTTGATAGCAAAGTTGGAAATTTGTTATTTTTTAATAAAATTTATAAAATCTTAATAAATTTACAACTGTCTTGTTCATTGATTGTCACTACAGGGATCCAGAGGAGAGTGTAAAAAAGTAAAAATGCCATTTTTTCTGTGTCCTTGAATGACATGAGAACATTTTAGTTTTCTGCTAATGCTTCTAAGAAAACAAGGTTACCTCTAATTCTTCACCTGAATTGTTCAGTCTTGCAGATATGTAATGATAGATTTCTTTTATACATCTCAACATTCCTTTTTTCCTTTTGAGCATGTAAAGGACGTCCACTTTTTCATCCATGCTGTCTAAAATCTGACATCATACTTGACCTTGGAACCAGAAACAGTGTCATTACATCCTCCATTTAATAGCTTTCTAATATCAATGTATCACATGAACCCTCCTTTGTTTTTAACCCAAGATGCACAAATTAACCTAAGAGAAACCTAAAAAAAAACATGTGTACTAAATAGACTCTTTTTAGAAGAGAAGAAAAATGCAATGAGTATCTAACACGCAGTTTAATGAAGTTCATTTTTAATGTGCTGGAGATTGAAGATTTTTTCAGCTGATGCCACGGAGACAGTAAAACACTACTGAAAACATCCTTGTTTATCATCTTATCCTTGTAATGTTCATGCATGCACCAGTAAAACTGTGGTCATGGTAATTCTGCATTTTTTTTCCTTTAAGTGGTGCCTCATTTCAAATGCAATGTTTCACACAGCTCGATAAATGTCACTACAGTCTGTGTGCTAACTAAAGGTAGAGTTTATGTAGTTTCCAGGGAGACAAAACAAAGCTTAAATTGTCATAAGTTCACCCAAAGGCGATAGAAAAAGATGTAAGTACGAGGATGTCGAGAAATTACTTTGAAAGGTAAGGACTACGCAGGATGTGGCATTCGTAAAACTGTAAATTTAAAGATTACGTGTAATGTACTTGATGTTTTTTACCTGAACAGTTGATGTGTTTCTAAAGTAGGTTGTTTCCCATTGACATAATGTCTGAGAGCAAGGTAAATTGTGGTACTTTTGTGTTTTTCAAAGGTTATGTGGGACAGTGAACATGGGGTAGTTTGTAGTATTGTGGTACAGTTCCAGGTGATGGATGCTGGAGTAATGTAGGCCAGACTGTGATATCCATGGTCACTACCAGGTTAGGATTTGGATAACAGCAGAGATATAAGAGAGAGACACAGCACTGAATAATTATTAATTGTAAATTATGGGATAATTTTGAATCAGTAAGGATGGTGTTAGAATGTATCACTGTATTTGTATCAGAATTGGCTAGATATTTTGTATACACAGATTTTATGATACAGTACCACTGGAATGAAATTTCCTTTAGACAACTGCCCCAGAAAATACCCATATACAGTAGATTTCAGCACAGCTGCTGAGCTACGGGACTTGCTTCTACAGTAGAAGAGCTTTAGGAGGAGTCGTCAGTTTGAATTTAATGCTCTTTAGTAACACTAAAGCCAAATGTATCCTTGATACTGGTCTTACACCACCTAGGGGTTGGTCAGCAGTTCTGATGGCTCACATATTATCTGCCTATATATACTGTAGACTGCAGTTGGCTGAAAGAGTGGTAACCTTCAGAACTAACACAGTTTAGCTGGCCACAGCCAATCCACAAAGAAAAACAAATCTACGGGAGCTTCTGTCACAAAAGATTACTGTCCCACTTACTGCCTGGACAGCATTATTGAATATAAAAAAGCTTTTTTTTGGCTGTACAGAGGTCAAACTGTGTGAAAACTGGACCTGAATTCAACAGGTAGATGATGAAACATGTTAAAAGCCAGGTGTGTAATTAAAGTTGCTAAGATATTTTTTCCAAGCCATATAATAAACTGGTGACCCTCAGCTCTAAATTAACTTTAAAAATGAAACTAGATGTATATCAATATATCAATTAGAAAAAATATTTTGTAATATTTTATGTTTTTGAGTTAGTTTCAAAGACATATTCTAAATTTCAAATATAAAAATACATGCACCATGCTGAATCTATGCCATGAAGAATTAAGGCAGTTCTGAAGGCAAAAGTGGGTGTAACCCCATACTTGGAGGTACCTAATGGGCTGGCTGGTAAGTGCAAGTGCAAGTGTAGAAAACTCTGCATCTGATTAATAGTGTCTCCACAAAATATGTCTCCCTATTTATCAATGTGCTCTTTAAAAATATAATTAGATTATAAAATAGTGGCCTAGCAGATGATCTGTCTATTTGAATATAACAGTTTGATTTATTTATTTATTTGGTTTTAGAGTGTAAAAAATATATATATCTGAAGAACACATGAACAAAGGTACCATATGTAGTTTTGGGGGGGGTGAAAATATATCTTATGTCTACATGGCAACGATCTTCCAAATACATATTAACATATTTTATGTCATAACTCTGATCTCACATTAGCCATGCTACTGTTTTTCCACTTATATGCCAAAATTACTCTAGCACTTCCAAGTTCTACAGATCTTTTAGATGTAGCTGAAAGTGTGGTGAAATAGTACGTACATTACGATGTACAATTTATAAAAGCTAGAAAAAGTACTACTACTCAACACTGCACAAACTGTTTAAATGTTTAGAGCCAGCAGTAGTTGAAAGCATTTAGCAACAATCTGCTTACAAACCACACAACAATAATATAGACTACCACACACACACACATACAGGTAATTGTTTTACACAACATATTTAAGACAGCTAAGGTTTTCATTCCGAACCAACCAATGTTTATAAAACATGTCAATATTATTGTCCAGACTTTGTCCAGAGATTTTATGCAAAGAAAACAGTGTTGGTTTTACAGTGACCAAAGTGGACAGTTGTCTGATACACATTCGCACTCTCGAGATAAAGAAAATCCTGTTTCCAGACTGCACTGACATAGTTGATCACATTATAAAAAAGTCACAGACGTTTCTATAAGGTGAAAAAGACTGCAAAATGAATGCTTCATGTATTTACCTTCTAAATGATGACTTTATGTGCTCTAAAGGTTATGCCTTTAGCCTGATAAGAGTAGACAGGTCAGAAAATATGATGAGTGCAACAGAAGAAGAAAGACTGACTCCTTATTCACTAAACTCAACTCAAGCTCAGTAGGAGAAATATTCCATTTTATATACAGTATGATTATTTTGCCTTTAACGTTTTTACAGCTGCCATCAGTTTAACAGACTTAAATTGTGAAGTTCTCCTTGTCATCTGTTTTTTACTTGATCAATTACAATACCAAACTGGCTTTTTACAAAATAAAGTGTGTGTTATTGACTCATGTCTTTAACCGTTAGGATACAAAAGAGTACATCAATACAGGAATACATTATTTTAGTGCATGACCACTTTCAGACGCATCTTAGGAAAATAAATAATTCTTCCCCGAAACACAAAAGCTAAATTTGAATTTTATATGTGAAAATAGGCACTCCATGCCAAAGTCTTGCAGGTGTTGGTAAAGACCAGAACTAATTTGGCTTCACAGGAAGCAGAAGTTACACGCAATAACCAAATACAGTAAATTTTACATTTCAGAAAAGCAACTAGGATTTTCTTCGGCTTATTTTATTTATGACAATATTAAGTTTTGGCCAAAGCAAAAATATTGAATTTATTGTTTTTGTTTTTTTGTTTTTTTAAACTCACCATACTCACTTGTTACTTGTTACACCAAAAGTACATATTGCACATATAAAATTAGCAAAGTTCAAGTCTGAATCCAAAACACCTTGTGACGCATGCAGCTGCTCCAAAGAGGCTTAAAAACAAATACAGATTATGAGCGTGGTTTTACAATCAGAATACTGTGGAGGCACTTCAACACAGTAGCCTAAGGACAAAGTAATTGTGTTTCTTGCATTTTGAGGAAAATAAAAATATATTCTTTCAGGATAAAAGGTGAGGGCTAAAAGTGTTCGCCAGTCTTAACTCAATGATTCTGTCTCCACTGGAAGGTACGCTCAGGCAGTTTAATAGTCCTTGTGACAGGGGAAAGGCTGTTTGGCTTGCAAATGTCCCTGCTTACAGTCTGCTTTATATGCAGGAATGGTCACGCTGGATTTTGGGATAAAAAAGGGTTTGGTTTGGAGGCTTTTATTCATCTTCATTCTTGCCTCTGCTCCCTGGACTTGGAAAGCAAAAAGAGGCTTTCTCTTATCCCTTTCAAATGTCCCCATTACGACGGGCAGTCCTGACTCCTCCGTCGTTGTTTAATGCTCACTTCACCATTGAAGCTGGTCCTTCCACTGTCATCCCGCCTTCTCTTTGTCTTCCCAGTCTGTTCAGAAGATACAGTGCTTCAGTTGAATTGCAAATGACTGGAAAAATATACATTAAAAACATTTCCAATAAGGGAAAACTGATGGAAATAATGTGAAAAGAAAAATCAAATCATGGACTCTACACAGCCAATGAGTTTGGCCATTGGCTAACACAGCCAATGAGTTTGGCTGTGTTATCCAATGCCATAAAATGACAGCATCATTTAGATACATGCAATTAATATTGTTATGTAATCTTGCTTTTTTGCACATGGCATTTTACCGTATGTTTAAAAAAGATCAATGGGTGAAAGAATCAACCTAACCACTAGAGGTCAGTATAACATTGAAGAAGTACATGAACAATCCAGCCAGGCAATTTTACAAATAAATAAACATAAACATTAAAAAAAATTCTTCTAGTGTAACACTTTTAAATTTAGGGATCATGTAGTAAACATCAAATCATTCTGATACTATTCTAGCACATAGTGGTGGATGTCTTCAGAGTGCACGAGTATCTCACACCATGAAATACAAAATGGCTGAACACTAGTTAAAAAAAATGTAAATGCAAACGTTTTGACAGGTGTGACAGGATGTGGCTTTCCTTAAAAGATCCCTAATGTAAAATGCAAAATTGTCTTCTCCCCTTCCTAATAGTTCTGAAGTTTAGTTTCAATTGGTTCCATTTTTCCACAGGAAAGCATCAGAAAAAAGTGTTTTAAATGGGGCTATATGAATATTTTTGTTATGATTAATTACATTCTTTATTTTTAAGTATTTTTAAGTACATTTACTTAAAGGATCATATATTTCTCAGAAAAGAAAAGAAAAAAGAAAAGAAAAGAAAAGAAAAAAGGAAAGGAAAGGAAAGGAAAAGAGAAAAACACAAAAACAAATCATGCTGACTGTCTAATTTTGCCTACAGACCTTGGCGTCCCGTTCTGCAAATTTCTGGAACATGTTAGCATAGGTCTTTTTGTCTTGTTCATGATGTTCCTTAATCTTGCTTTGACAAATGGAAATCTGAGCACGAGCTGCTCGATTTGCTGAGTTGACTTGCAGCACTTGCTGAAAGTCTGCCAAGGCCAGGCTGAACTCATTGCGGCAGAGCCGGGCTTCCCCACGACGATACAAAGCCTTCTCATTGTTTTCATCAAGCTCAATGACCTTTAACAGACACAAAATAAATGAACAGTATAGTAATAGTATAGTAGCAGTTAAACATTCATCAGTTACACGTACATGAGATGGGCAGACATCAGCTCACCTTGTTGCAGTTGTCTACTGCTTGTGCGAACTCTTTTAATCGCAAGAAACACAAGGCCAAGTTAAGGTGGGAAGTCAGAATATAGTCTTGTATCTTCTTCTGTTGCACGTCTCCGGTACCGTACTCTATCTCTAGCCAAGAAATGATGCGCTGGTACTGGATGACTGCCTGGTAAAACCGCCCTGCCTGATGAAGGAACAGAATATATCTTTATAAATCTAAGATCTAAGAAAAAAAAAAAAAATCATTTACGGACTTGAGTGAGCACCAGGAACTGTACCTTAAAATACTGATTCCCTTTATTCTTTACTTCAGCAGACAGATCTAGCTTTTCTTTCAAGTCCATTTCCCATGAATCTTTAGCCTTGTGAAAACACAGAAAGAGCATAATGACTTTTTTTAGTTGAAGTTAGTGAATTGAAAATATGTCTATAAAGTCTATGAGATCAAGTTTGCCTCCACCCAGATTTAAACACATTTATTCCATTTACTTAAACACATTTATCAAACAACATTTATTCCAGTCTCATCTCATCTTATTCAATAGAAACTAGTGCTCACCCTTTGGAAGTCTTTAAGAGTAACCTCATATACAATGTCTTTGTCTGGTCCTATTTTGTATTCTGGTTTGCCTTCGCTTCCAAAACCATACCTGTAAGCATAAAAACGACCACCTGATTATACTAAACAATAATTACTATTTTGAAGCATGCCATTTCTGCATACCAACATATGTGTCGACAGTTGACTCGAACCATTTGACATTCAAACTCCAATTTGTGACATGATTTGAAACTGCTGCTGAAAATTCCCCACATGCTACAACCATCAAACATTTCTAGTAAATATACAAACCCTTTGAAATGACGTCAAAGGAATTTTATTTAACTTTTTTTAGATCTGAATTTCTGAATTATGTCATTTCTGGATGATATCATTGGACACCTGCTTTCAGTGAAGTTGAATATGGATACAGGACATATATTTTGAGCGTTTCGAATAAATATAAATCAATTACAGAACATACAGAACATACACACTGATATGTATGATATGCACTGATATGTATACTTGAAAAAAATGGTGTGTAGTACTTAATGGAAAAGTTTAAATAAACCAAAAATATGCAAATGTTGTATCTAATAGTAACCTTAATAGTATAAAATAAAGATTTCATTATATCAGAGAAAAGTCTCTTTACATCTGCAGAAATAGAGAACTCTGAACCAGATATAAAGAAAATATTTCCTTTAAGGTTTCTTCCTTTGTTCGCTGATTAGTGACTTCACTATATTTAATGTTTATCACTAACATATTTTTTTTGCTTTTTAATTATGGAGAAATATTGTAAAATAAAATAAAATTACATGAAAAAAGCTTTAATAGCTTTTGATATTTCTGAAATAAAAATGAGAAATAAAATAATTAAATTAAAGTTATCATCATCTTACAGGAACCTACAGTTAAGACACCTTAAATAAAAAATTCATGAGATAATAATAAACAAATCGCACATAGATAAGGACTGAGTGTATTTCATTAACAAAGTGACATGACATTTTTACATTTCTTAGGAACTTACTTTGGTTTTAAGTAAAGTAAACAGCACTCTCCTTTCTGCATCTTGTCCATGGCTCGGTCCACTCCCAGGGGAATGCTTTTATCTTCAGCCTGACCAACAATAAAACTGACGTCCCTGCAGTCAAACAGTCGGTCACCACACCTTCCCTCCAGGTGCACTGTGAGACACAGCGCACAATTTAATCCATGATGTTGTCAGTTGCTATACAGATCATTTATCAAACAGGCACAATGCCAATTATTGATGAAGAAACAAATCATGTCATTACCGTTAACAGTTGATCCATCGTTGGGATTAGTGTAACCTTCCCCTTTGACCTTTATTCTTCTCACAATTCCACCATCCCCTGTAAGTACCTCGCCTTCAAACTTGATTAGCTCCATCTGTGTGAACATGTATATACCATAAAAAATGGTGGTACAACGCAAAATACAAAATTACAGCTCTGCAGAACTTTCAGTAGGTGTGGGAGGAGAATTAATACATAACTAAAAACAAGTAGGAGTTATCACTGAAAATAAAAAATGAATGATTTATGAAGAAATAATAAGATACGAAGCAAGTACACTGTGTAACCACACACATACTGTTTCTATGCCTTCTATGTCATAACTAGCCAGCCAGCTAAGAAAACCAACTCTCATGTATGAAAACATCAGTTTCATCTGTTTTATTTCACTGTAGATAGGTTTAAAGTTGGAAAAAAAATATTAAATTTAACTTTTTCTGTGTATATGTAAATTAAATATATAAATGCTCAACTTATTTAAGGATAACTAACTACATCTGCAAAACCAAGACTCTATTGATGTCTGGCTGGAATTCAAACTTCAAAGTTCTGTCAGGTTTGGGGCTAAGTATGATGTCCCAGTAGTCTCAAAACCTGTGCACATGAAAAGCAGACATGTGCACAAAATTTGAGTACATGAAACAACATGAACAACCAGAAAACCACCGAATGTGGAGCATTCTACGCAGTGCATATTCAGCTTTCTCATATGTGCTAACTACTCAAGTACTTCATACTTTTTCCAGTGTATGTGTACTTTTTTCAATGAGAGCAAAACTTGGTAATGTTTTTTTTATAATTCTTTATAATCTCGTTTAAGGGTATAAATAAAAAACATATATTGATCAATTTATTAGCTGAATATGTCTCCTTGAGCAACATTTGATGAGCCTACAAAGTCAAAGCTGAACTGAAATTACAGAGTTGAAACACCAACTGGAAGAGTAAAACAATCCTTTTTCATGAATATATTGCATTTAATGGAGCCAACATAAAAAGCAGATCAGAAATCTGTTTTTATTTTGAAAAAAAAAACACACTTGTAAGAGTGGCATATGAAACTATGCTGGCCCCAAACACACTTGTAAGAGTGTGTTTATCAAAGGCCCTCAGTGCAATGCTGGATTAATGCATCACACAAATGACAGCCCTAGCGTAACATGCCTACCTCAAATACTACCGAAGAGCTGGGAGGAATTTTGTCAGGATTTCCAGCAGCTCCATAAGCATACTCGGGTTTGCACAGCAGTGTGCACACCTCTCCTCTCTGCATGGACAAGACACCAATGTCCCAAGCCCTGAGGACTTGTCCTGTGAGTTGATCAAAAATATTTAAACAATTAGACAAGACTTTGTTGGCTGATTCAATTGGTTCAAAGGTTATATTACATCATTCAGATATATAAATTTAAAGCAACAATTTTTCCTGCACAAATTTCAAACTGATCATTTTGCTGAGGATTACATAAAAATATTGATATTTGTAAATATAAAATATTTAGCTTAGCTTAAAGACTGAAAGAGGTCAACAAATCATCCAGCATCTTTAAAGCTTACTTATTAAAATTATATGTCTATTTGTTTAATGTGTAGAAAAATCGAAGTGCTGACAGGCTGATTTTGTTGCCTTGAATTTTTCCATATATACTGCTTAGGTAAGCTAATCTGATTAAATAAAGCAAACGTGGGAGTTAATATATGAATCTGACATGCATCGTCTTTGCTTGATATTTTCAGATTTGCAGCAACTTTCAGATGCTGTCTATCTGAAGTTTTTTCGGGCCTGCCAGTGCTTTTTTTTTTTTTTTTTCTTCCTTTTTTAATTTTTTTCCCACTTGTTTT
>VUQG01031674.1:8253-24528 GCA_015106755.1 Etia nguti | reverse complement strand
GTGCCTGTCTGTTTTTTTTTTTTTTTTTTGTCCTCCACTTATTCAGTTTTCTCACACTTTTTAAGGACATGCTACACACCATTGCCAAGATCATGGCAAAACATATCCAAGTTTTGAAGTTGCAATAAGTTGCAGTCAGCTGCGGTACCAGCAGAGGGAGATATTTTTTTCAGTCCAACTTGAAATTAATCACAGGAAAGTGTTTAAACAGACATTGCTAACACATTTACATGTAAATACATGTTACCCGCCTACCTTAATCATTTTTGGCGATTAAGAGCCCTGGAATACAGTTCATACCTTCCTTACTCACTAGCTAGTTCTTGCCTTTAAGTATATTATCTCCCCCTGCTGGTACTGCAACTTCTGTATGCATGTCCATGTAACGCTTTGGAAAAGTAAAGTGTGAAATGGACACGGTGGACCGACATATCTATTATACGTTTTTGTTGTGATATTGGGTTGCAAGTTTTCAGTAGTTTGTTGCTGCAAAACTACTATGCCTCTCAAACTGGCATAGTAGTTGAATTTTCAGGACTGATCTAAAAATAAGTGAAGGCAATATACATCATGAACATCTTTGAAAGACCTTCAGAAGTCTGGAGAACTACTGGTCAAAACTACCTAAAAAAGTACAGAATTACAAACATTGGCTCCTTGGTAGCAAAATATAAAGAAATGAAGGGTGGGTCGAGACAATACTGCCTCCAATTAATCAACAGTTAGAGACAGTCATGCCAGTCACCTACCTTTGCCCACATTGAAACAAAAGGGCTCTTGGCGCTCTCGACTACAGTCAAATTTCTTCCCAGTGACCAGTTTCCCAGTGTAGTGAATTGTTACTCTGTCCCCAGTCATGGGCCTGTCTCCATCTACCCCTGGACACTTTATAACCTGCAGAAAGAAAAACAAGTGTCTGCTTTAACAATAAAAACTTCAACCATTTAACAAAGAAAATAAAAGAGATAACAACTCCTAGATCTAAAAGGGAACAAATAAAAAAAAGAAAACATGATGTGCCATATGGTGGAACAATGAGTCCTACTTGTGAATGAATGTCAACAGTCACATGATGACAGTACTGTAAATACCTTGATAACTCCTTGGTCTTTATTGGTTGTTACATCAATGCCCTTTGCAGCAAACAGGGCTGTGGCTGACTGGTGATCCATTGGCAAATCCTGATCAGTTGTCATTTCTACGCGTAGAAAAACGATAGTATCACACTGCCAACGATACAAACACACAAGCCTAGATGTTAGCTATCTGGCTATCGGTCATTACATTTCCTTGCATCTCATGTTTAAACAGGAAACTTATGCATGATATCAAATTTGTGGAGCAGGGCTAGAAAAATCAGGATATAGGATAAAAATATCAATGTGATCACCATAATCCACCCAGTGAATATGACTTTTACTACACCTTATATAACTTAAAGCTATTTTAGGGACACATGCTCTAAATCAGCATCTTGTACAAGTAATATATTTACAGTTATTGTTAGCAGCATCCACATCATCATTGATCCCAACTGTAAGAGGAACACATTTGCAGGCTATCACACCTTTTCTGATCACCCCCCCCCCGCCAGATAAAGTAATTACATAACTGTGAATCTAAGTGAAAGCGAACAGCAAGTTGCTCACTTCACTCATTGTATTTTGTAACACACTCTGTACTCGAAGAGTACACAGAGTACTCACAGAGTACAGAGTGTGTATCTCCAAGACCATTACTTAATGACCTTTGTGTGTGCTTGGAAAAATATATAAACACATCTGGATTTTTATTGGACACCAAAATGAATTCTTCAGAACCTCATTCGCAGAGTTTCGCTGTTTATTTTTAATAAGCCTTTTTAACTTAGCAGAGCCTTCCATCTAAAAGCCTGACATACACAGGGGAAACACACACCGCACCGCTAAAGCTGCAGCATCCTAAACAGCCACATGATCTTCCCAGTGTTTATGATGACACAGGTAAAAGTGTTGAATTCAGTCAAGGATCTGAGGTGATACACTGATAAAATGTCCCAACACGAGGCCCCACACTGTTTGGGTTTCTCTGGTGATGTGATACAGCTCAAACATTTGTCTCTTGTGAATCATTTAAGCGGCATCAGTGTCAGAGTAAAATTTTCACACAACTAGGTGTCATGTGAATTTTTGTTATGCTGCTGACACTACAAGTACTGACACCTAACTGAAAATTTTAGAGTTCAAAGATTAGTAGAAATGTTTTAAACCAGAGACGATACAGTAACAAAGCTTCAGTTTCTTCATACCAAAGTCCTTTAGATTTGGACAAAAATAGTTTTAACAAAATGTGGAAACACAAGCAGCCAAATAAGTAAACTGGCTAAATTCAAAAGTATACAGATAGCAAATTCCAAATAATAAACTTTCTGTTAAAAAACATTTCTATATCAAAAACACTTAATATTCAGCCTGATGAAAGGTTTGCTGGCAATAATTTCAACAGCAGCTTTGCCAGACCCATAAAAACAGTAATGACATGTTGGACATGTTGCTTCTCTCATCAAAGCAGCAATCATTGTCTGCATGCTGCTCCTCCGATACACAAAACTACCGTCTCCTCTGGCACAATAATGTTGACATTGTTTGAAAAAAGGCAACGTAGTTATGTTAAGCATGTTGGCAAACACCGTTTGGTGATTGTTATCATATGCAGCTGTTGACACATTAACACTTTCTCACATGTCATCGTGCTAGGGATGTTACTAAGGCCAACACTTTTATTTTTTTGGCTTTACCCCACTCAGAAGCACACTGCCCAGAGAGGCAAACGAAGCAAACACCCTTTGGTCTCCTAACAAAAAGAGAAGCTACTAACTGGGCTCTCCTATTGGCACATTTTGCAGTGATAACCATAAAACCCTCTTAAAGGACACCTATTAAGCTTTTCCTTATTTTCTCTCATACAAATACATTGTTGCAATGGTGGCTATTAAAGATTCAAAAAATGAGATGAGAATATGTGCAAGTAATGCCTGTAAAACACCAAAAGCTCAGGCTTAGTATGACATCCCTTATACGGTCATCACAGTGGTTGAACATAGGAGATGCACCAATGGCCCCACCATAAGAACATAAATAAGGACCTGTGAATCATTCAAAGCTACTTAGGTAGAGTCAAAGAATGAGAAGTGTTGAGAGTACACGTCCTCCTGCAAAGGCACTACATAGTATAGAACCATCTCCTTACTTAGATTAAAGAAGCCCCACATGCAAAGAACACCAGCTGTTTTTTTTATTGTGAGAGAATCTCTAACAGAGTATTGTTGATTAATTTATTTATTTATTGCAGTCCTTTGTCATTTAAACACTAAGACGTGTTTTTTTTGTCTATGATGTTATTTATTGTTTAATGGGTGATCAAGTAAATGAATTAATGCAGTGGCAAACTGATTTTTATGAGGGTATGTGGGGGGAGAAGGGTTGTTATGGTGGTCTTCTTTGCCCAGGTTCCACCACAGTGCTGGATCTCCTTTATAAAACACTTCCTTTAAAATGTTTTTATATGTAGGAGTATACAATTTTGAGCTAAAATGGCCTCTTGGTATCAAGCCAGTTTGGACTCATAGAGTTATACTTCATCTGAATATAATTAAGGTCTTTCCTTTATTTATTTATTTTTAAATAAGCCTTCTACAGTGCAGCGAATCTTTGAGCAGCACAATAACATATTGCGCAATATATTTGAAATTTATATTTTTCCCACTGACAAGCAAATGTAAACACATTCATTTTAGAATGAGCAAATAAAGAAAATACTTGACTTCAACTGCTTCGGTGTTTGATGATTAAATTGCTGACTGTATGCTGGGAAGCCGTGAGAAAGGGGATTTTATATAAAGGCAATGTTTGTATCATCTGTGTTTTTTAAGCAGAGATTTTGAAGATACGAGATTATCTCAGTGATGCCACAAGCAGAAATCTTCTCACATCCCACCACGTTTCTAGCTCAAGTTTAGGTAGGGCTGTCAGGACAGACTGTTTCATATAGTCAAAATAAAAAGTGTTAGTGTCCATTTAGAGTAACGTGAGGGATGCAGTGACAAGGATACAGCTGCTGATCAGATGACAGTTCTAAAATTTCCACAGACTTCATTTAAGGCAATAACCTTTCCTCAGGCGGCATGTTGTTTTACTGGAGAGGAGCAGCAGCTCGCCTACCCTGCATCAGTTTTCTGGATTTTTCCATCAGTCGCCCTGTCTTACGTTATGTTCTGCTGTGGCGACAAAGAGCCTGCAAAGACTAACATTAAGCAACAGCACTTGGTCTGAGTCTCATCAATAAGCAGCATGTCCAGTGTACTGAATACCGGTAAAGAAATTGACCTCATACTAAATGAGATCTTAGGAAACGTAAACTATGGTGCAACCTGGGTGCCTCAAACCACAGGGTGAAACCATAAACATCTGTATTACTGACATTTGTACTGTTTGTTCTGGTTCTTCAGCCTTGTGTCTCCCCTCAAAGTGTTTGTGCACTGAGCACAAACTGTCCATCCCTCATTAGCAGCATCTTGTCTTGAGTCTTTGATATCTGATGGATTTGGTTTTAGATGTAACTCGTGCATGTGTGTGTGCATTTGTGTGTCTGTACACAATGTTCCTTCTATTCACAGTTCCCCCGCTGGCAAAGCCTGACGGTGTTCACCAATCTGAGACCCCCTCACGTACAGCCCAGTTTAAATTTTTAAACCAAAACAAGGTGATTTAAAGGAGTCAAACAGAACCTATATTTACAATTAGATTAACATATTATTTAAATAGGGTAAAACAAGTCGGTGAATGCAGACATACATTAGCATCATTTCAAGTAAAAGTTGTGTGTTCTATCAATTTGACTCTTTTAGCTTTTGCTTGTTCTTTATGGTAAATATCCAACTATTAAACAATGTAAAGAGGAACAGTGTGCAGTCAGTGACAGCACAGAGATGATGGCATGTAGACTAGATGTACAGCTACTTTGCAGAGGAATGCAGGAACAGAGCATATTAAGACAAAGACACACACACTTCAGCATATCTGTACGTTCTGCCTCATATCCGTAGTCTGCAGATTAATATGTGAACGTGTCAGTACACAGTGTGCATGGCAAACAGACATCCTGAACCAAAAGCACTGTTTGACATACGGGATTTTTTTTCCCCCTTTCACCCAACAACCCTTTGCAGAGTTTAAAAAACGACACGAGTTAACTTTTTGAAAATGCTGGCAAAAATTACATTCGATGTCAAATTTGACACTGCAAACCTTAAAAATTGATTTTTATTTTTTATTTTTTTGTTAAAAAGTAACAGAGAACCACCACCCCCCTTCCCCCCCCCACTTTTTAAAAAAAATAACATATCATATCTTTCAGTGCTTTTAAAAACAACAACCAGTTTATCTATATTCCGTATTTACCTCGAGGCAGTTTGATTCATCTCTGGGATGTCGCCTCAGCCTCTGTTTTACAAGGCCACCTCTGCTTGTGCCTCAAATCTAACTACCCGTGCGGGGACACCCGTGTATTTTAAGTTATTCAAGGGGCCACCATCATATCCTGTAATGTTCAAGTGCTCCAGAATAAATGCTCGAGCGCCAGAGTTGCTGGTGTAATTCTCAGAAACAGTTACACAACCTGTAATTTATGTAGGTACACCTAGGCTTACACGGAGTCTAGATATAAACTGTTGTCCTCATCCTTCCCTTCCACAGGGACCCGCAGCTAAGTGCCACATTTACACACACACACACACACACACACACACACACACACACACACACACACACACACATACTTTCACCTATTAACCTCCACCACCCCCCACAAACACACGCGCGCGCGCGCGCACAGTGCCTTATCAGCCTTTATTTTCCAGCGCACAGTGGGATATAGCTGTAACCTCATGCGTGTAAAAAAAAAAATCGGCATCAATTCTGAGATACATGTTTTGATTTTTCTGTCTTTATATATATATGTGTGTGCGTGTGTGTGTGTGAGTGTGTGCTTCTAAAAAGCAGTCTTTAAATACAATGAAGGCTAAACCTTCACGATGTATCACAAGTGTCAGTTTAACTCAGCCAGGCATGAATATGCCTTAATTAGCTCCTCAATTAAGTCTGTCAGCAGCAGAATAAAGAGGAGTAAATTAAATCACTTACATGTTCTTGTGATCCGATAATAATAATTTCTCCAGCGAGTCGGTCAGTAAATTGTAAAAGCGCGTCTCTTTCATCTAATTCAAGCCCGCCCTTCTCATCTCATATCCATGGTACTAAATGTTCTGCCCATGTGGTTATTAAGCAGCGCTCTTTCAGTCTGGTTATCCCTCCTTCCCTCCCTCTTTTTTTATCGCCGTCCTCGCCGGTGACGATAAACCTGCCGGTGTAGTAGTAGCCACATGGAGCTCAGACTTCAAAATGACACCGGGGAGGCAGTGAGGCAGAGAGGCACACAGAGAAAGAAAGAGAGAGAAAGAGAGAGAGAGGGAGGGGGGGGGTAGAAACGAGTAGAGTTGTGGGAGGACGTTTAGAGTAAAATTAAGGGCAGGTCTTGGAAAGCAGCCACAAAGTAACACAATGTTCCGGCTGTACTGTAGCTGTACCGCTGCCGCTGCTGATGAGAACACTGTGTTCCAATAGACACCCTGACCTGTAACCCGTTCCGTGCCGAGACAGCCAGGCCGGGAACAGCCTGTACCGCAGCAGGCTGTCCTCCCCGCTCAGCTGACAACACGTATCGTCAACAGTACTGTGTAACAGCCCGCCTGCAGACACAGACGAGGATGTGTAATCACCGAAGTAAAAGCACACCTCACTGCCCGATAAGACGCGCGGTGATACGGATTAGCGCCCTGTTTCTGTAGACTTACAAAGAAAGGGGTGGGGGAAAGTAGCGTCTTTGCTTATCGGAGACTTTTATGGCTTAAAGGACAGTTTTCTGTAACTTATTTCAGGGTAAGGACTTATACAAAAGCGCATGCATGTTTTTTCGTACTAATGTTTCTTTTATTAATTCCTGGTGGTATTTTTGCATTTTGGCATTTTTACTGGGCGGAGATAATTTGTCATCTTTTCCCAAACAGTCTGTAATTACATTGTTGTGGTGTTTACGGCTTTGCAACAAAGTATGAAGATATTTTACTAGTTGGAAAAGAAATACCACTCTACCAAGTAAGATATAAAAATCAAATCAAATATAAAAGATGATTTTCTGTGTATGCTCCTCATGTTACATACTAATTCTCTATTCTCACTGCAAGGTGTAAGCTATTGTTTTACTAACTTTGCAAGTAAAATCTTGGCAACAGCTGTTTTGCTGTCAAACCAGTAACTTGAGACATTTTCTTTATTTTAACCTTATTAAAGTAAAAACACATATTGGAGTACTTAGAGTGAAAAGTCCTGCCAATGTGTTAGGCGTCCATTTAAATGTATAAACACGGTTCAAGTGGTGCTGTGTGTGATTCTAATATTATGGGATTCTAGTAATGTGCATCATATTTTATGAACTCTTGTTTTGCAAGTCAAATTTTGGGAACTATAAGTTACTATAAATATAGGCTAGGGAATAGCATCCCCATATGCACTGTGATAAAAATATAAGTCATTATTAAAAGTAGAAGTACTCATTGTGAAGGAACATAAGGACAGTCCCTGCCAAAGTGCTGAATGATAAGTCAATGTAATAAACCAGGGACAGATGGTGAATATGCCTAATCCCGTCTCGTCTTATAAATCATTATTAATCATCAATTAATCATTAACCTCCCGATACAATAGTTTTCATATTTTGAAGTGAATCAGTCAGTATTTCACTCTGATGTGGATGCTCACTGGAGCACCAGTATGTTAAACCTGGCTAACCCACTGCTGTAGTCTAATAATTGCTACAGTGTCCTAGTATCCTAATTACAAAAGGAAAATTACTTACTATGAGGTACAGTTCTTCTTAAAGTTTTCAAAGTTTAATTAAAGTAAAAACCTTTTTAAAAAAATACCCTTGTCTAAGTGTTACTATATGTAATAAGGCACTATAAACACATTATAATTTGGGAGTTGCTTTTGAACCTGGAAATCCACATGAAGAATAAAATAATAAATATTCAGAATTGTAAATGTCTTATAGTTACTGAAGTCATTTTGATTCATTATGTCTTCCATATTAACAGGATTAGAAAAAAAGTGTCACACCTAACACACACCTAAAGTGCTCACTGTGAAGCATAATGTTAGATAACAACTTAAAGTAGCCAACCTGCTTCAGGTGAGCATGACATGCGTTGCATTTTATGAAGGACACTTTGCAAGTCAAATTTTGTTCTGGTCAAGAAAGATTGCAGTTGGGAGAGACAGTTTTCACGTGAAATATACAAGAAGTCAAAATAGTGGTGAAGTACTAAACACAAACCAAAAGAGATGAACATGAAAGGCACAACACAGAGCATTTTAATATAATATTTCAAAATATTATCAGAATGATATATATAAAAACCCAGCAGGAGTTGATTTATGTTGTAATCAAACTTTTCACAGTGGTCATGTTCTTCTGCAAAGGACACATGTTCGAGTATATTTTGACCACAACTCCTAAACAGCCTGTAAGGAGGCTGAAAGCTCTCATCATGTGGAAACCCCAGACTCACACTCTGCATGCTGATGAAATCTTGTGTTCAAACAGCCCTGCCTTTATCTCATTTCTAGGCTTTTTATATTCCCTGATTTGATTAAAGCAAGTATTTGCTTATTATCACATCCATAGTTAATATGTTTTCTCTTTCACATCTCTAAGATGAACTTTTTTTTTTTTTTTTTTCTGAAGCATTTACTTTGGGGATAAGAGAAGCTAAAATCCACAGCAATAAAAGATTTTTATGGCCTTGCTTTTGTGCTTTTGCGGTTGAGGATGTTGGCATTAATATGTCAATAAACAGTGCTGAAAATGTGACATGCTTTATGGCTGCTTCTTGTGTCTATGTTTATCAAATTAATTGCATTAAAAACTATAAAATATGCCTCGAATTAATGTCCTGACTGAATCATTAACGAGAAGTTAACCAAAATTTGTTCACGTAAGACAGCGAGGGGAAAACCTTTCTTTCTAGAACCGAGATGCTCAAAGAGCCTCGTCTCTCTAGACGATGAATCCCAGCATTATAGGTGGTAAGGATACTGTCTGACCACACTGCTGGCAGACAGCAAGCTGCTATTGAGAGGGAACATGATGATCCTGTTAATTATATAGGTGACATAACACAAGTGAACCTGACTCTGCAAACGCAACAGGGATATTGTCAGCTGGGGTGAGTAATCTTCTGAGCATCTGGTTGTCGGAAGAAAGTAGCTTTCACACACATGTGTTTTAGAACATGTTATTCACATTTAAAGAAAAAAACACAGCACAGAAACAGAAAGATGTGGTCGTGTGATGTAAAAACACAACCTCACTATGTGTCACTGCCCACATGAAACCCTTAAAATAAAAGTACTGATTATTTAAAAGAAAACACCATGTCGGAGCGGTTAACTCCTGTACAGGCAAAGGTTGGTTTGTTTGTTTAACCCAAACTCATGAACAGCGGTGTCCTGGTTGCTTTGTCTGTCTTCTTTTTTCCCTACTCTGTAATGCCTAACTGGAGGTCAAAATGACCTAAACTGGCTTGGGCTGAACTGAGATGCATGAATAGATATGTATAGTGACACATGGCTTGAGATGTTGTTTTCCTTCCTGAAACACCAAGAACATCTTGTTTCTGTTCTGGTGAAAGCACCCAGGCAGGCGAGAAAAAAAAAGAAGAAGAAGAAAATGAAAATTAGATGGTCAAAGGTTACATCAATAGTCTGTAGCTGTTTTATATAAATATAATGGGGACATGCATGCAGCCGTAACTTATTTTTAGAACTTTGTGGCCTTCTTATTGCTGCTTACCTGCTAGATCACTTTGCATCAGAAAGTCATTTAATCTTTGCTAAAAACAAAACAGTAAACAGCAAATCTGTTAGGTGCCTAACAGATTTTGCTAAAAACTGTGTAAAGTACAAAAATCTGACAGGCAGTTGCAAGAATCCATCTGTCTGAATGAGTATCTTGGTGTAACCAGAAGCACGCGGGTGAGTTCATTCAGGGATACGGGCTGCACAGTCATCAGGAAGTGAAACAGAACAGAATGTGCTGTACTAATCTGATTGAAAAACACTGCGCTGAGTGGATGCTTGAAAAAAGAGATGATTCATTTAAATAGCTACAAGGAGAACCCTATGGCAGCGGGGGAATATATGCACGGAAAAACAAAGGCAGCTTAATGCTTCGTTTGGTGAAGCAAAAGGCAAATGTGAGGATGAGGTTAAAGAAGCACTTGCTCTCACACAAACATGCGCTCTGCAGCTACAGGCTGAGCAACATAATGCTCTTTGTTTGTGTTCTAGGCATCCGTGTTACGTACAGGGGAGTAATCTCCTGAGTGATCCCTTTTATCCCTGAACTTTTGCTCCCCCCTGAAGCAAGAGTTCTTTACTGTTGTGTTTGCCAAGGGCCCTAAATAAATGACCGAGAAATGGGGCAGTGAATAACAGCGGTCCTATTTTCATCATGTCAACACAAACCTTAAAAGGTTGTGTGTTTTATTGTCAGCATAGTTTGGTTTTGGTGTGTTTTATGTTATGTTTGACATTTATCACTTTGTATCACTGTCCTGAAAGATTTTAACTTCTTTTTGTTTTTCAATTAAAAGAAAAACAGGAGCTTAATGGTTTGTTTGGAGTCCTGGAGAAAATGAAACCTTTTTGAAATAATTTCAAATCAGCTGGAGACTTTCTTTTTTTTTTTTTTACATCAGGGCTTTTTTCACACAGTATTTGGATCTGTTCTAAGTAAACTGTCACTGGAAATATTAACAGAATGCAACTGTAAAGGAGATTTTATTTTATATTTAATTTTTTTATATGTTAAAAATCCCAAGTAGGTTTCTGCATTTCATTGAGTTGATATCAGTGAACAAAGTGATAGAAACACCTGTCAGCATAATAAAACCAGCTGCGACATTCAAATTAATCATAACACAGAGTCAAAACTTCCCTTATTTGCTTTATGAAAGGATGCTTTATCGCTGGACTGGTAGGACAGAGTGTACTTTTAAGCTATGTGTACCTAATAAAATGGCAGCTGAGTATATCTGTTTATGCACAGCCCATAAAACATGAGAGATTTCCTCATGTGGTCCAATAACAACACTCTGTGGTCTTTTTTGCATTTTCTCACCTTTATTGAACATGTAAGCTCAGTTTGTGGAGCGGGGGTTGTCACTACTTTAAACTTTTCTTTTACTGAACTGGGCTCCAAGGAGGTCAGGAGGGAAACTATTTAGCGGATGACAAATGGTTTACAATAACTTCACGTACAGCAGAGGGGTTTGTGGGACTCCAAATTATCATGAAATTGTGTCAGTGACAACAAACTTGTGGTAATGAGGGTTATTATTCTTAATTATTTCATATGGTATTAATTACAGAGAAGTTTAGTACACAGCAATTTAGCCTGTCACGTCAGGCAATCATTAACCAAAAGCATGAGGTTCAAATGACTAATTGCTCAAAAACTAATTTGAATCTGAACGGCTTTATCCAGACATGTTAGACAGTTAAATCACAACACTGTTATCACAAACTGTGTCAGAATGGGATACAAATCAGGATGTTTCACAACAAGTTTAAATTAAACATTAATGTCTCAAATATGTGTCTGATTAAAGATTACACATATGGTTACACATAACATTGGAGAACAAGCAAAACAGAGTTCCCTATTCATCAATAAATAAAGACTGAGCTGCTAATTTTTCTCTGACTGTGCCCCTTTGTGACCTGAGGTAAGCCTCATGGTCAGAGCCTCATGCATAAAGGCTTCTGTTACACAACTCTTCCCCCTTTTCCACACTACATCTTGAATGTGCCTCTACACGGGAAGTGTACATACATTATCTACCCACCCACCTGCGCACTTCTAAGAGGTCACATGTGTTGAGCAATAGCCCTGTCTGTTGATTTACTTGTGTTCCTATGTATCTACTAAATGGCAGGCAGCTGTTTTTGCACTGCTTTATCTTCTTAAGGTCAAACTGAGCAAACTGTGCGTTTCTTGTCACAGAACATAGAAAACATCATATCTGTACTATGACTACATTTTATGCACCACAGCAAAAAAATTTGCAGTGAATTTTCTCTAGACAGTGGGCTTCGTGCTTTAGTCTGTGCCTTTTCTTATAATAATAGTCATTACTGCAGCCAAATGTTAAGACGGTAATCAAATTTCTCATGTTCTCTCGCTCTCTTTTTTTAAATCTGTGGACAGTCAAAGGTCAGGGCCATAGTTAAGGCTGAGGGTTTGTTAGATGCTTGAAAAAGGGGGTAAATAAAGGAAGAAACAAGAATTGCTACACAAATTTGAATTACTTCAAGCAAGTGTTACATCACTAGGGCGTCAAGAGTTTGAAGGAAACGGTGTAAAATCCTTCTTTTTTGTTTTAGAGCTACAACACAACTCACAAACACTGAATTAGAGTGGTGTCATGCAGCATAAAATGGAAACGCTTAAGTAAAGTACAAGCATTATAACATTTTTTTCTTGAGTAAATGCATTTATGGGCTTTCTAGGGGTCCTAATATATGCATAATGTATATGTACTCTATGTATGTGGAAAAAATGGCCTGTGTTCATTTATAGATATCACTGCAATTCCTCTGATAGCATTTGTACTTTTATTTAAACATTTTTAACTAATTATTTTCAGTTTCAGTTATTTCCATTGAACACCTCTAAAATTTTATTTTATTTTTTCCATGAGGTGATGGGGTTTAAAATGTCACAACAATATGAACATCTTGACATTTTGTTTTTTCGAAGGTTACCCTGACATGGCGGAAGAAAGGAAGATTTTTTTTTTCAGGCAGAAGAGCCTTACGTGTTTACACAGGGGAAATCTAGTATTGCAGTAAATATCTGAAAAAGATTACCGGCTAGAGGACACAGGAACAAGAACAGATGTTAAAAAAATATTCAGCCTTGTAGCACAGATAAGGTCTGAAATGAAAAGCATCAGTGAGAGGACAGAAGCAAGAAGATGACATCTGGCCAGAAAACCCACTGTCTGTCTCCACAGTTATACCAGTTTTTTCTTTGATCGTTTTAAAAATAAGTGCTATTGGATTAGAGTACATGGTGTACATAATTTACATGTAAAGTTAGGCTATAGTTTTACTAGTTCACCTTGTATCCCCTTTTTTATATGGTTGTTCATTTTACTTGACCTCTATGAATAAATGAAACAATGCCCTTTACATATAAACTTGCTTTGAGTTTGATTTTAACAGTGTAGATATAATTTAAAGTGGCTCGGGGCAGAGATAGGTTTACCTACAGCCAAAGTAGACTTAAAGGGATTATGAAGTTTTACTCAATGAAATAGCGGCTTTTTAGAACTGAAGAAGGTTCTTGGATGAGAAGTGAAACGTCTCCATGAAACTTAAAGTCCAGTCGCTCCTTAGACTAATAGCACCTTGGTTCACTTGATTATATCTTGATTATCCTATGACGTAACAAATATAAAAGTAATATTAAAATATGATGCTGTGATGGTGGAAGTAAAGGCGCTTTTTGTAAAATTCAGTCACGTAAAATTTTCTAAACTTTCTCTGGTTGCATTTTTCTGTTACTAAAACTGGGTGAAGATCACACACGTTTTCCAGTTTAATGTGTTGTGGCAGACGTTCCACTTTGGTACAGTAGGTGGCAGTATAGACCTTTATCGGCGTTTTAACGGCGTTTCACACACGCAGAAGAAGAGTGGGCTCTTTCTTTTTTTTCCCTCTGTCTTCCGCTTTACTCGAGGCGCTAATAAGCTAACAGGCTAGGCCTGCTGCTCGAACGAGTGGCGTGAAATCTTCTGCCAGCGGTTTTTTGTTGAGTTTTAGCTGTAAAAAGGTAAGTTATATTCCATACAGGAAGGTAGGTTCGGTCTTCCACACGTTTCTCGTGTGAATTCAGCTAGTATGCCGATTCGCATCGTGATGAATTCTTTTGTAAATCGTTTCGCGGCAATAAATGCTAAATTTGCTAGCGTAACGTTAATGCTCGCATGGTTGGTTTTGGGGGGTGGGGGAAAACTTTGCTGCATTATCGTTCGGATGAAAATTTGGACTCAAAAGTAATGCGTAATATTCAGAGGAAATGTCTTTTTAGATGAACTTAAATCCATTTTTAATGTTACCCGTCAACAATCAAGCTAAAGCGAACTATTTTTGGTGCTGTTAGCCTGGAAATGTGTAGCCAGTGTTAAGGCTCAGGAGTCTGATAATAGAAGCCGCCCCATTTTTCTAGCTAATTATTGTATTATATATTATATACCTCTGGTCAAATAAACAACATAATTTTATTCACCATTCATCCAAAAAACACCAACCTTCATGGGATGGGATTTGGAGTGCTAAGGAGACCCCCCCCCCCCCCCCCCAAAACCAAAAAAAAACTAGTTGGCTTTGAATTATTCTTTTTTTTCTTGAAGTGTGTGGTTGTTAAATAATTAAAGATCACATTCGTGCCTCCTAATTCATAGAGGGGGGGGGCTGAACTCGTGTCTGTTTTGGAGCTTAGGTACTGTAGTTATAAGCAACCTGGTCATGTATAAACCTGAATGAGACTCTTTGTTAGAAAAGGGTCTGCAGTGCTGCAAAGTGAATGCAAATGTAGCAATTCACTGATACCAGTCAGGTGGCTTTAGATGGGGCCATGGATTAACTGTTCTTAGAGCTATTTGACTGTAACTGTTTCTTGTAATAGTGTTTTGTTTGTTTTTTTTTTCTTTTCAGGGACAACAGAGTGTTGGACTTAAACAAGAAGAAATCTGAAATGGGAGGTATGACAACTCTACTTAGAAAGTTAGTAGTGTAGCTTTTCTTGCTTTGTTTTGCAGTAGGGAGGTGGCCTGGAGTCCGATGAAACGACACAGGACATGCTAGGTGACTGTAAAAGAATTACAGTATTTGTGCACTAAAGGGGTGTGTCCAAAGACCAAAGTATTTTTTTCCTGAGGCCAGCGTGGTTCCTAAGAGCAATGCTCTTGGAATTGCTTGGAATAGGAGTGGCATGTATTGATGGTATTCTTAAAATGCCAGCAGCAATGGGGCACTGAGCATCTCTCCCAAGCTTTGTGATTGGGTTGTTTTTCTGGATTCTAGGACTTAAGATGTTCAACTTTTGGTAGAAGGCTGTGCTTGTCACTTTTTACCCCATCAAGCAGAACTGGGACAAATGCCATGTAGACCGGCTTTCCCATTGCACACATGCTGACAACCATCTGAGCAACAATGGATGAGAAGTGAATGTTGCTTCTCTGAGTATCCATGTCTACCACAATATTGATGTTAAATATAAAGGTTTAGAAGAACAGTTCGTTCACCAGGTCAGCAGCAGTCAGGTAAAGTAGATGTTATGTATCATAGCAACCAAATTGTCTCTGCTGAAAATGTGCGGTGACTTGAAAGTGCTCTCAAGTATTCTCAGCTGGACGTTTTCAGAGGAGTGCCTAGCATAATCGTCAGGCAAAAAGCACTATGCTGGACACAGCCCCTAATTCAAACACGCAAAGCTAACAGATGGTGACTCCGCTGAATGAGTTTGTCAGTAAAAGATTCTATTCTCTAAATATGTGCACATTACACAAGAAGTTAAAGAAGGCAAAAAACATTTACTGAATTAACCTGCTACATGTGTTTTGTGTTTTGGTTGCAGTGTGTTTAAGTTCAGCTGCTCATGCAAGCACTTAACAATTTATTTTTTGTTCCAGTGATCTGACACATTTACAAACCACAACCACTGTTTGTTCTGTGTCGTGGTGGACTCGTGCTGTCTTGTCAAATTTTTTTTACAATCTAGTTATATGTGGCTCCATCACTATCATGATCTCTAAGTAGTACTTCACAGCGCTTTAAGCTCTTACTGTTGTCTAAGAAGCAGGGCGGTAGACTGAGCTTTCTCTGTTATGACCTACAAAAACAAAACAAAATCACCCCCTTTTTTTTTTTGTTTTTTTGGAGGGGGGAGGGGGGTTCAATTCCCCCCAAGAAGTTGAAAATTGGTGAAATAAAAGTAAACAAGGCATGGCATTAGTTAACTGTATTTTCCATGGTTGGCTGCAGAAAAATTAAAGTCTTTTAAAGTAAAACTATGTATAGTAGATCAGAAAACTTTGAGCGGGGGGGGGGGGGG
>VUQG01031669.1:0-15804 GCA_015106755.1 Etia nguti | reverse complement strand
GTGTACCTTAATCAAGCCATGTAATAACAACATGTGCCAGAACATAATAGTGCAAAAGTAACATGACAAATCTCTGTTCAGACAGTGAACGGACTGATTCTTATATAACGCTTTTCTACTCTCCCGGATTACTCAAAGTGCTCTATACAACATGCCACATTCACCCAATCACACACTTTCTCTAAACTGAGTGCTTCCTGACCGCATTCATACACATTCACACTCTTGACATGCAGACTGGAGGAGCCAGGGATCGAACCACTAACCTTCCGATCAGTAGGTGACCTGCTCTACCTCCTGAGCTACAGCCACCCACTGGCAAAGATGAGTAAACCGTCACTAGGTTTTGGATAAAGTGTACACTCACAAACCTGTCAAACTTGCATTTGAAACGTTGGCTACCATAGCAGTATAGTATTGCAACATGGCATTTGGGTCTTCTAACTAAAATAGGAAAATAGGAACATAAATAGTGCATCATTGCCAGACCTGGCCCACATCTAGTTGACATACACTCTGGCATGACACCGGTCAGTCAGAAGTGCCAGCTTGATGCCAGATCCAGGGAAGACCTGTTTTCTATGGGCCTGGGCCACATACACCAAACCACAATCGAGCCAGATATGGCATGCCATCACATAGACAGTGCCATCTATGCCAGACCTGGCCCATATCTGGATGACATACGTCTTATCATGCCAGAAGTCAGCCAGCAGTGCCGGCTTGATACCGGATCCGGGCCAGACCTGCTTGCTACGTGGGTTGTGGTTCCTAGGATATTTAAAAGTACAATGGGAAGCAGAGCCTTCAGCTTCCAGGCCCTGGAACCAGCTCCCAGATTGGATTTGGGAGACAGATACCCTCTCTACTTTCAAGATTAAGCTTAAAACTTAACACTTTTCTTTGTGATAAAACTTATACTTAGATCTGGATCAGGTGACCTTGAACCTTCCCTTAGTTGTGCTGCAATAGGTCTAGGCTGTTTGGGGCTTCCCATGATGCACTGAGTATTTCTTCTTCACGCACCTTTTTTCACTCAATATGTGTTTATACACCAGTCTTCATTTAATCATTAGTTATTATCATTCACTGACTCTCTTCCACAGTGTGTCTTTTGTCCTGTCTTCCTCCCCTCACCTTCAACTGGTTGTGGCAGATGGCTGCCCCTCCCTGAGCATGGTTCTGCTGGAGTTTCTTCTTATTAAAAGGGAGTTTTTCCTTCCCACTGTCTCCAAGTGCTGGCTCATACAGTGTTGTTTGATTGTTGTTTTCTCTGTACTATTGTAGGGTCTTTACCTTACAATATTAGGCAACAGCAGTTGTTATTTGGCGCTATATAAATAAAATTGAATTAAATTTACTGAATTATTCAGGAACCATGGGATAACATCCAAACCTGTATACTCCTGGTGTCTTCAGTCTTTTGCAAATAAACCTGTGAACACTGCACCTTGTCCTGCACGCCTCGCATCTCCTTCATGTTACACCCTTAATTTATCTCACTCCTGTGATAACGAAGAAGACGTACAAGAGGAGAAATGGAGGCCTCAGGAGGACTGTGCTCTTTGTGCATTTTACGATTAACATTCATAAGTGACACTAAGGATTTGAAGTAACTTAGTGTGATTAGATGGAATTAGTTCTAGATTGTTGACGATGCAAAGTGTTGGTAAATAAGGGATGTTTCAAAGGACTTTTCAAAGTGCATTACTTCAATAAGATGCTTTAATTAAGATGCACAGAGTGGACCTACTTTTAGACGTGAAACTATAAGTGAGAAACCCTTTTGAAAAGTGTCCCGATATTTGTAAGATAAGACAAAATGAGGATGGTAGGTCACTTTATATGCTGTGTGAACAGTCAATTAAGAACCCAGCCGCAGCGGATCACCTGATAAGTCCTGAGAAACCTTCACGCACAGTTCATGGTACATGCACTTGCTCACAAACTGAGTACACACACATTAGCACACATGCATGCATTAAAAAAAGTTTGCATAATATCAAATGTACTCTTGCTCTTCAGGGTCAGTGCATCGCCTTGTCAGAACCTCTTTTGCCAAGGAGATTAAAGGGCAAACGCTGCTGCCCTGAGAATTACCACCACAATGTGGTCGTGTGATTATTTCTGAGCCAGGTCTCGACTGGGGAGCTACTTTTGGAGTTAATGATCAGAAGGGAAGTGGTGGAAGATACAGATAGAGGCAGAGCAACCCCTCCAAACCTATCAGCATTCATCTTGGGGACGATTTGCTCTCACATTTTCCCGGGTGAGAGCTCAGCAGAGGGAATATCCATCAATACAGAGCCTCCTGTATTTCCCAGGAGATTTGGAGGAAATTATGTCCATGAAATGTTTATTTTACCCAGATGGAAGGATTTTCTCTATCTTGCAATTTGCAATTAGCAGCAGATAAGGTGTGCTCCTTAAATAGAGGCACATTCCTATAATGAACTGGGAGTTGACATGCATGATAATGCATTCTGTGCATGGTCACACCCTTCTCACTCTGGGCCCTGCACACCTGGAATCCCCTTATTCTGTCAATCTGTTCAGCAATTAGAGTGAGACCTCCCTGTCACCTTGGCAGGAGTGATGGGAAGTGGCTTTTCCTGTGACGATTTCTGGGGAAAACGTGTACTCGTGTGTTAAGGTGCTTATGCGTGCTTGCATGCGCAGAAGTATGGTCACATAAAGGGTTTAAGATTTTTTTAATTCCCACAGAAGTTAAAGTAGAAATCAAACACCTTCATTCTCTAATTAAATCACACTCTTACCAGCACAGGTTAGCTTACTGAGTAAGTATACACCATATCCATCTCCCTGCTTCTCTTCAGTTTTCTCATGCTCCTTATCACTATATCACCAAGCTACTGAGCCTCAAAGCCATGCTAAAAACAGGCCACACAGACTCCCATCCTCCTTCTGTTTTGTCACCATTTCTGAATCATTTCATCTCCAGCTCATTCTGCTTCACAGTCACATGTGTGCTTTGTTCACATCTGTCAGGCTCTTGTGTGCTGATTGTTCAGCGATGACGTACAGGTGGTTGTTATTGTGAGGCTGCTTTGACCGCTCTGCAGCTGTGTGCTTTTCCTGGTGTTTATGTTGTGTTTAAATCAGGAATAAACTAACAGAACAACATCAGGGTGAGTTATCTACTTCAATTCAGTTCAGTTTTATATATATAGTGAGGTAACAGTCGCTCGATGTTTTGTGTTAAGACACTACAACATCAGAAGGTGGCAACAGTAGTGAGGAAAAAACTCTCTTCTTACTGAGGTTCCTCATGTGACATCGTGTCCACAGTGCTTGAGACTTGTCTGCTATACTGGACGTGATATAACCACCACTTATGGAGTATTCCCACCTGGTTCCTTGAGGTTGTTGGGTTTCACTGGGTGAAATCGGTTTCAAAGAAGGTGCTAGGGGTCACTAACCAGTATATAGGTATGTGTCACTGGGGTTTACCAATCACTGCCATCAACCTCCAGTAACTACTCACAACTGATAAGGTAATACTTTCCTCATGGCAGGTGGTTGCCAGATGGTCACAGACTAGTCTCTAGTTGTGTGTCTATGGGGTCTTAATCACTTGATCCTACATTGTCACGATGATTGTCACATGTCCAAACAAGTTAATGTCACTTGTTTATTAGTCGTATGACTGCAAAACCTCTATAGGAAGAAGCCTCTACCAGAACTGGGCTCAATGACTGGCAGTCATTCCCCACAACAAGTGGAGCAGTGGAAAGAGAGGATAAAAAGCAAGACGGAGGGAAAAGGACAAAACAAACCACGACTGGGAGTAGACAAAAGTTAAGGCATGCAGCAGTGGCATTAGTGAAAAGAGGGTACTGGAGAAGAAGTGCTCAGTGCATCATGGGAAATGCCCCAGCAGCCTGAGTATGCCGCAGATTAACTAAAGGACAGTAATCAGAGTCATCTGATCCAGCCCTAGCTTTAGGCTTTATCAAAAAGGAACGTTTTAAGTCTAGTCATAAAACTGGAGAGAAGCTATTCAGCACTGAAAACTGAAATTAAGCATTTAGCTGACAAAGGAAATAAAATCAACAAGTGACGTTTTACATGCAAATTAAATTATAAAAAGAACACCCTGTTATAGGGTAAATTCTGCAGGCCAGTTTAGCTGTTTCCAGTCTTTATGAATTAATGCTTCTTTTTTTATTCACAGTCTAATTTTTAACAATGTTAAGCAAGACTATGATACAAACAGGTCAGTGATGCTCAAAAATATTTTTGAAGGGTTTCTTGGTAACTTCTAAAAAAGTGACCATATGTGATCCACATGTTTGTGTATGGACACAAATCTGCTTTCAGAAATTAGTTGTACGCAACTGTATTTTACTAAGAGAGTTGAATCTTCTCATCAAGTAGATTCTTCCTCAAAGTGCACAGCTGACTTTTACTTGTTCATCTCCATAAAGTCGACCTCCTCGCCATCCTGTTGCCCGAGGCCTCGTCCGTTCCTCATACCAACTCTCCCTTTCTCCCCCACCACTGTTCCCTTCTTTCATTCTGCTGTTCCTCACCACTGTAACCCACTCACGCTCTCCCAGCTGCAGGCCCCTGCTGCCTGTTAGTCCTGTGAAACTTATTAATTAAATCTGCGGATTGAAAGACCCCCGCGGGAACAATGTTTAATCGATGCGAACAAATAGATGACTTTCATTCCACACAATTGCTCCCGTAACACTTGCCTGATCCTTGTCCCAGCTGAGAGAACTCTGTGTGTGTGTTTGTACAATTACGAAAAGATCATGTGAACAGCACAAGAGCAATCATAGTAAACAAACAAATTTTGTAACAATCCTTTACAAGACATTGCAAGTAAAGTGTGTTTTTCTGCTACCTTTTTGCCTCTCTTGTGATATCTCTGTGTTTCGGATGTTCTCTTTTTTCCCATCTTCCTTTCATCCTGGCTCTCCTTTTCTGCCCTTATCTAATTTGGGAGATTTAAAGATTATCTGATAAGTAGCAGAGGTTTACTCTAACAGCTGTCATCTCTCTCCCAATGGCAGAATGATGTCACTGGCGAGTCACAAGACTCAGAATATGCAAATTGCACTAAACCTGTGCCCAACCATGTACAAAGGAAGTCAAATATTCATGCATTAAACTTGGCATGAACACATGTGCATTCACATGCTAAGTGGACTCAGTGGTAAGATAGAGGGGTGCAAGGCCCATCTACAGCTGCAGGCAGTATCCTGTTTCGCCCAGCTGTTCTTTTGCCCCTGCGGCTAATTCTGTGTTTGACCTCCACATCTCCAGCAACAGCAACCCAGCCCAGCTGCCTCAAACATCAGCAACAACACAAAAAATGCAAAGTCACGGGGGGAAACACTGGCATGAATCACCACGGATGCAGCAATTTCTCTTAAAATAGCCAACTAACGAGTTTCACTCTTTAGTGTGCCGCTTCATAAAAACGCGTTTTACACGGGTCACCGTTTTATCCTTAGATTTTAGTGGAGTTGAAGGCAGCCGTCAGTGATAGCAGGTGACAAGTGATAGTCAGTGTCACCTGCTGACAAAAACAGGAAAAACGTGGCCCAATTTGCCGTTTTCAGGCAGCGACGTTTTGCGTGACATGAGGAGGTCACATGCAGGATACCCTTGAGGAAGACTTTAGATGAGACTCTTTATAAACAAAGCTTTACTTGTCCACATAAACATTTTTTCTGGCTAAAGTTCTCCGCTTTGATTCATGGTCATGAGCAGAGCTGAGCACAAAGAGCTCATTTGGTTATTTCTATATTTATTTCCTTTTAACAAGCCACAGCAAATTAGTTCAACAGCTATGTCTGTTATTTCTTACTCCCACTCAATCTGACCTCATTTTTGTGATTTATCTTTCAGTTTTGACTGATTTCCCTTTTTTGCTAAACTTTCTCTTTAATTTCTGACATTTGTTTTTTCTGATATGCTGAAAATTGTTATTTCCAGCTTATTGGCGTTTTGTAAACTACAAATTACAAACTGGAGTGTGGGCAGGGAATAAAGTGAACAGGAAATCGTGCAGTAAAATTAATGGAAGTCTTAACTGTTGGAAAGATAAAAACCACAAATGTCACAAAGGGGAAATATCATGAGGATTATCTACTTCATAGATTTCCTCTGGGTATCATAAACATCCAGGCTAAATTTAAAGCAATCCGTCCAACAGTTTTTAAGACATTCACGGCTGGGTCAGCGTATTAAAGGCATGGCCATTAGTGTGGGTTTGAGTCGGTATACCTGTTCAATTGCTTCTTAACCAGTCAGCCAACCACACAAAAAAGAAAGAGAAGATATCCAGTGAGCGGCAGTTCTCTGAGGAAAAAATGCCTTCTTGATGTCAGAAGTCAGAGGAGAATGACCAGACTGTTTTTGAGCCGATAGGAAGGCAACAGTAATTCAAATAACCGCTCTTAAGCAAGAGCGCAGCACATAAAACCTTAAAGCAGATAAGCTACAGCAGAAGACCACACTGGGTGTCGCTTCTATCAGCTAAGACCAGGAAACTGAGGCTACACTTCATAAGACATAAGATTGGTCAAACTTTTCTGGTATGAGGAATCTCACTTTCTGCTGGAACATTCAGATGGTTGAGTTAAAATTTGATATAAAGAGCATGAAAGTATGGATCCATCCTGCCTTGTATTAACAGTTCATCCCAGTGGTGGCAATGTAATGGTGTACAACAGCCTACCTGAGTATTGTTGCTGACCACATCCAAACTTTTATGACAACAGTATGTCCATCTTCAGATGGCTGCTCCTAGAAAACACCCCATCTCACAAAGATCAAAGCATCTCAAACTGTTTGTTTGTTTGTTTGTTTGCTTGTTTGTTTGATTTTCTTGAACATGACTCAAATGTCACCAGACCTCAATCCAAAAGAGCAGCTCTTTATGGTGAAACAGGAGATTCACATCACACAAAGGAAGAGATGCTTCTCCTACATCTTTTAAAGGTTTTTATAGGAACTGACCCACTGATGTGGAAAGGATAATAGAAAGTTGTAGGGGGTCATTTATCACCCCAGAAATATATGTATGGTTTTAAATTTAATAGACTTTAATTTGTTGCAGTTTTACACTTTTAAGAACTACACTAATGTTTAACAGTGAACTTTGACTAACAGACCTAGAAGAATGATTGCTGCAGAAGCCTCAGGCAGATACTTAGAGCCCAAAGTGATGATGAAAATGGCTGAAACAGCAGATATGAGCTGGTATATCTACTTTTGCATAAAATTATTAAAAACCAGGTCTGATAAATGCAAACATTAAAAATGTGTCTGCATAACATATACTGATGTTATAAATGTCGCCACTTGGTTGTTTGAGGGTTAATTAGTAATTGTCCTGTTTGGTAAACTGCATTGAAAATGTGGCATTACAGATGCACACTGGAATAAAAATAAAAATAAAATAAACAGTACTGTTCTGAAAAAACACCTGTGTTGTGACAGCAACACTGTCTAAAGCCATCAGGGATCTATAGGCTAAATAATAATATTCTGCCCCTGTTATTCGTCTTTGTAGTTAAGTATTTTGCTCTAAATTACTAATTACAGATGCTAATTAAAACATATACATACAAATTCTTTTCTTTTTAATTGTCAGAAGGTTCAATAAAAACTCCATTTTCAAAAAAATAGAATTTTCTGCCAATTATTTCAGGGTTCAGGCAGTTCTCTGGGTGTATTGGCTGTGCAAAGCATTTCAGAGACAACTACAACAGCTAACCTTTCAAAAACCCAAATTTTTTTTCAGTGACCTCAAAAGCCCAGAGAGTAAATTTAACAAAGCTACAGCAACATCACAAAAACCACCTCAGTGGTGTAATGATTCGTGAAGCAGGTGGGGTACTGCTGATTGGACACGGGCACCCTGCAGCCCCATCTTATGCATTTCAAATGACTTTGGCTGCATAGATGTGCAAATTTTTTTAAAAAGTCTCTGTCCCAGTGTAGACTGGTGCACTCTTATCTGCTCTACTGATCACAACGCTGGGCTCATTTCTCTGCTAAATGTTTAGTGGGGGATGAGTAACTGAGGAGTGCTGGAGATGTGGAGATGTGGACTACAGCCAAGATTTGTGTGGACGCGTTGCCGTCTGACAGGCTTTTCATCAACAGCATCGCAACAGTGGACTAATGCCAGAGTTTGGAGTGTACGGACTTTATCATTCACAGACTCACACACTCCCTTCATCCTGGAGCAATAAGGCGAAGCATTCTGCTCACAGATCATGTACGCCCAAGACAAGTTTAGGACTGGGGTGAAGGAGATGACATCTGACAGAGGTTCTATTGGCTGAACACATCTTATCCACAACTGAGCCACCAGGACATCTATCTCTTGATTCAATCAAGACACAAGGAAATTGCCTTCAAATTCAATGCATGTCAGTGTATCTGTCACTGAAGCAGCATCAATCACATGGCTCGTTTGTGAGCCAAAAAATCCAGAACTTCCTGAAAAATGTCTTCAAGACACTTCACACAGAAGGTTTGGTTTTAGAAGGGTTATTTTTTGAGGGTCAAGGTTCAGTAGACAGATTTATCTTTATGGGGAGAGGGTTGATTTTAGAATTTAGACATTTCCTGAAATCTCAGTTGGAGCTGTAGATGTACTAGTATTTTGTATATCATCCACAGACAGTATAAAACAAATGGATCTAGCTTCTGGATTAGAAAAATGAAATCAGTGCGAAGTACCTAAAAGCCTGCATTCTATCTGAAGGCCACCAGATGGCGATAGCTGTGGTTGCAAAACAACTTCCAGTCCTATGGAAGGGTTTATCTGATATCTCCGTATATATGTTGTTCCTGCATTATTATAAAATTTTTCTTTATTAATTTATAAAATATAATAAATATATTACCAAGCTGGGTTAGATTTTAGCCAAATTTATGTCACGTATGTTAGTTTGTTAGTGATCATTTTTAGCCAATGAGTTGGAGCCCTATAGAAGTCTATGAGAAAACAGGTTTGTTCCTGATGTCCATAAATACTTTCCTGCTGAGTTTAAGGGTTCACTCATTTTGGGTCATACTGAATAAAGGATTAAGTCTGATAGTAAATCATGATCACATTAAGTTTCAAAATGAAGAATTATCTGTGGCATAAAAGCACACTCCCATTAGCTAATTGACTCCTCCAGTTGATTCCTCTTGTGCATTTCCAGATACTTCACTGAATTTTTCAGTGAGAGAATAACAATCATCATCAAATTCCTGGAGAGAGAGATTGCTGAAATGGAATAGACATGAAGGAATGAATAAAGAAGTGGAAAAACTTCAGGGACAAATACCCCCCCCCCCCAACACACACACACACACACACACACACACACACCCCACTGACCACAACAGAAACTGGGAACCTAAGATGAAAAAAAAGTCCCAGCTTTTTATTTGTTTTCTTACCTCACATAAAACATAGTCAGTGGTGGATCTACAGGGGTGGCATGGGGTGGCATGCCACCCTAGAATAATCTTTTGCCACCCCTAGTGCAACCCTAGTTTTGCATATGGCAATATTGTTTATTAAAATAAGCTAGCATTAACACTTTGAGCCTAGCTACAATTAACACTGAATATAAATTCTAAAACTGAATATATTACATAGTGTTACTCACCCACACCACCACCCACCACCACCACTACTAACAAATGGTTCAGCCCATAGCTCAGGCCAGTTTTATTTCTTGTTGTCCATAGCAACCGATGTTTACGATTGTGCCAAAGCACATTTTAAGTCAACACTATCGGCATTTTCAGATTTCAGCACAGCTGGTTGATTGTGACAGTCTGGAAATGGAATGAAGGAGAATGTTATTAACCCTCTGGGGTTAATGGACACTCTGCACCTCCAAATCACACGACCGATTTAAGATGCCATAGCAACAAGCTGCAGCCACACTCCATTTCAACTTCTGTTGAAAGTTTGGACTTCAAACTATATACTGTTTTTTAATTTTATTGATAGGCCACTAAAACCAGAGTTATGATCATAAAAATATACGCGATGCTCTTTTCTGAATACTATCGTCATGTGTAGTGTGGGATGAAATGGTAAAAACTGTGTTTTCTAAGGACAGCGCAAAAAACAGAAAAGGAAAAAAAAATCCACCGCTTTCCTGTTGGTTTAAAATTGCATCCTGTGGACCAATAAAAAATGATTTGGCAACGGCGGCGAAAAAGAGATAAAGAGAGTGCTATAGACAGGAAGTTTTGAGATGTGATAGATTTGTGACATTTGACATGTTTGGAGTGTGTAGTTAATGTGTTGTGTTGTCTTGTGCGGTGTGTAGTGTAGTCGTTGTTTTGTTTTGTGTGTCATAACAATGAGGGCAGTAGTGAATGTAGCTGAAATGTTTAATTATCTGGGCTAAAGAAAATAAAGTTATAGACTATATTTATATGAAACGTGTATACTTACTGCATTTGGTATATTCTAACCATATATAATGCATATTACAGGATGTAACACCAGCATGTGTAAAAAAGTGGAATAAAAAGTGAAATAAAAAGTTGTATTTCTTTAAATAAAACACGAAAGCTAAGTTGGACAGAGGTTTCTCCCCACTTTTACCAAGCCATACTGTAACAAGAAAAGACTGGATTTTATTTGCCGGTGAGCTCAATCTGATTCTCAAAACTATTTATCCTGAGGCATCAATGTGAGCAGGAGTTGGTGTATTTATTTCACAAAGCAAACCCTCAAGAGAAATCTTTCTCCCCACATTGAGCCTCTGATAGTGTTAGCTCGCTGCTAGTGGCTGTCGCTAGCTAGTATATTGAATCAGACAGTGTGTGTGTTTACTGTAGTCTTATATGAACGCCTGAAGTCTCTTTAGGTTTAGATCTGGGTAAAAACAGCTATTTCTCTCATCTGCAGGCACTGCTAGACATCTGTGCATCTGTAGCGCAGTAAAAGTTTTATATGATGGCTGCAGTATGCTAATAAAATGACACAGGTTCTCTGCAGTGCAGTCATTTTAGAGCATAAGGTCAAATGACAGTCATCTTGACTTCTTTTAAAGGATATTGTTAGAGTGGACCAGTGACGCTGGTGGTGTGTGGAGCATGAACCAGCTGAGCATCTACATAATCACAAACATGCTCTTTAGGAATATTTCTGGTTTTGGTTTTTTGGGGGGGTTTGGGGTTTTTTGTTTTTGTAGAAAACAAAAATTACAAATAAAGTCTTACTAAATGTTTATTTTTATGTTTTCTAAATCATGCCCTGAGAGGATTTCCAAAGGTAAATTTGCAGTGAGTCTCCTCCGTATTGAGCAACAGATGGGATGTGACTTCAAGTTCAATGAGCAAGTCTTCTTTTGAAGTTCCTCCCAGTTCTGATTATCTTGTAATACTGTGCTAACAGCTATCGACACTCAAAAAGGCAAGAAGAAAGAAGAGCTTGTGTTAAAGACCAGGAAGGATCTGATTTCTCTCCAGTCTTCATTCTCTCACTAAAAAATTCTGCTTCCTCAAAGACTGCTGTCACTTTCATTTCTCTGTCACCCCCTCGTTCCCACATGCCCTTATTTCTTTTTATACCCCAGCTAAACCGGCCAAAATAAAGAAACTAAAAGTTTGGTGTCTTTTTCAGCTCACTTTAGCTTAAAGTTGGCACCTTCAGAGAAATAATGGGCAATGCTTGTGATTCACACCCCTCTAAGAATACAGCTGATGATGATTTCAGGCTGATTCCCGTGTTTGGTCTCCTAGTGTTGCCAAACATGTGACAACGGCTGTGAAAGAGAAAATGATGCGGACATGTGTGTACAGTTTTATGTTAACATATAGCGCAGTGTTTTGTATTAATTAGACTGAATCTGGTGGTTATTTGTAAGGCTATAGCCTGTTTATAGGTTATGTGCCAAGTTTTAATTCTCCTAGCTACTTCTTTTCATCTTCTTTTCATCCAACCTCATGAAAAGAGAATATTACATTTGTAAATGAGACTATAATAAGGTTTGAGTTTATAAATAAGAGAAAACAATAAACATGTAGAATGTGAAACATAGGTTGATTTTAGTGAGCAAACAAACTCATTGCTATCCACCCAAAACACTAAGTGTGAAAATGTGTACAAACCAATGAGGGATGTTTTATACTTTGTACAGTTTTGCAGACATGTGACATTAACTTGTGGACGTGACCGGCTTGTCTACAAACAGTGTCCAGCTACTCTCAGAGCTGTAGAGAAGCTGTGATAAGTGCAACACAAAGTTGAAAAAGTAGACTTTGCCTTCAGAGTAAAAGGTGTGTCTTTCGAAAATTGTTGGCTGCAGGTCTGGAGCCCAACTTTTACTTTGAAGGTCAATTTTCTCAATTTCTAGCAACCTTGACTATATCACAGCCAATATGTCGAGAAACTCGACCAAAGGACACATAACATCACATGAGAAACCTCATAGGTCTCCACGCTGTTTTCTATGGAGCCAGAAGTTACCTTATATGGATGAAAGGTGTGGGGGGCTAATTAATCACCTAACACCAGCTAGGGTGGTTGCGAGGATGCAAAGTCAGACAAAGAATTTTCCCCACCAAAAGCTGAAATACAAACTTTTGGGATGGTCTGTACCACACACACCAAGCTGTAATATTAGTTAGATGATCCAGAAAGCACAAATAGCATTAACACAGTGAAGAGATTCAGTTTAAGTAGTGGAAGTATTAGATGAGGCCTAACCTAATTATGCAGGAGGATAAGTTATTTTAAAAAAACAGAATATAAGGGACATAGCAGCTCATCTGGATCACAATCCATCACAATTTGCACGTTATTGTAATGAGTGAAGTACAGAAATAAAGTTTTCCTGTCGTTGGTTGGGTGCACTGTATGAACTAATGTGAGAGAGAGAAACAAATGCAATGTTGAATCTCTTTTTGAGCATCCACTAGAGCAGGGATGAGGAACTCCAGGCCTCGAAGGCCAGTGTCCTGCAGGTTTTAAATGTGTCCATGACCCAACACAGCTGATTTAAATGGCTAAATTACCTCTTCAACATGTCTTGAAGTTCTCCAGCGGCCTGGTAATGAACTAATCATTTGATTCAGGTGTGTTGACCCAGGGTGCAGGACACCGGCCCTTGAGGCCTGGAGTTCCCCACCCCTGCACCTAGAAGAACTGCAAGTCTTGTTACTTGTCCAGTGAGTTCAGTTTTCAACCTCAGAAGTTTCTGCTTGGCTAAATCCCATTCTCAGTTACAAAATCGTGGAAACCACAAAACACATTCCCTGAAAACAATACCTAAACACAAAATAATTGGAAGAACCACCACAACCAGTCCAATGAGTTCAGTACAGAACTCTGCAAACCCACTAAAATCATACTAATTATGAAGCAGACAGAAAGTACAGGAAAGAGTATAAAAAAAGGAAAAGTACTTGTACTATAGATAAAGTTAAATTCATTATTCAATTTATGTAAGGCCATTGTTTGCATCTATGGTGTTAGCCCTGAGATGTAGGCACTAAAAGCAAAGTGAGGATCCTTTTAAAGATAAACCAATGAATAGTTTTATTTAGCAGTTAACTTTGTATAAAGTACAACAAAGGCAACAGAAACATAAAACCTGTCAAATCAATATCTAGTGTGAGCTCTTGTAGCCCCCTCACTTGCATAGTTTTTAAGGTGGTTGGCAGGTAGCATTGTTCTTCGGTTGATTTAGGCTGTCTCAGTGTTTTCTGTTTCTTCCCATAATCCCACACCGACTCTATGATCTAGAGATCAGTGTTTTACGGGTGTCATACCAGATGTTCCAGGACTCTTTGTTGTTTTTGCCATTTGAAGAGTTTTTAAAAATTAATAAATAAAATAAATATCGCTGCATGTTTAGAGTTGTTGGTGCAGAGCTGCAGGGGTGTCTGACAGGTATATGATGTTGGATAGGAATCTAAAACACCCAAAGTGCTTAAATTTTATTTTTGCACAGTAGTGAATCGTTGCGTGCTGTGGAGAGCCGTGTAATAGCTGCGTACGACAGCAGGGTGATCACATAAATTAGCTCTTTTTACATAACACAAGAGAAACATTTGGACTCAAATGTAACTTGGTTTGAAGGTGCATTTTAAAATTAATCCTCCATCATCCCTCATTATGTAAGAGGGTTTCAAATTAATGCATATCTAGAAATACTGTGTCTCCTTGGAGAAAAACACTTGAGGTACACCACTTCAGGCAAGCTCCTGCTCTATAAAAAGGGAAGAGTAGCAGTAAGTGACAGGTAACTTTGAGCATTAATGTTTTAGCTTCATTAACCCTTATTCCCTCAATACATCACTTCTTCCTTCCAGTGTTGTAAATAGAAATTATGCACAATGAGACATTCCTTCCCTCATTTTCCCATACAAACAAATTACACTCATCAGTAAAGGTCAAATCCTGCATGGCCTTATCTTCCCATCCCCTCCTACTAAACCTTTCCTTCGGCTCCTGTGACCTGCTTTAATGAAACACAAAAACATAGAGAATCATCACCCGGCCTCCTGAAGCACTCTGTGTGATTTGGTTAAATAAACACTCACAGCAGAAACTGTGCATGCAGAAGGTCTGAGCTGTGATCAAACAGATCCCCAGACAGTAACAACTGCAACATCAATAATGCAGACATGTCATTACTCTCAACAAATTTAAAGCTGCCAAGAAATAAAAAATGCCTTTTACCCTCCTGTCCTAGGTGTATTGTTTTTTGCCTTTGATTCATATGCACGTCATAAAAAATCATATTTTAATATCGTCGGAAAAAATTCCACCCATTTTTCTTATTGTGAATTTCTTTTTTGCTGACTCAGAGAAAATAGTTGGGGTTTTTTTGTTTTTTAAAAACACTCTTCAAAAGAAATATGATTTTGTGCCGACCCAGCAAACCTCTCCAGTCAGTAAAGTGACGACTGTATATTCCACAGCGCCTGTGGATGTGTGTGAGCACAGGCAAACTAGGATTGACGACCAAATTAAACGTGCATGTTGGGGACAAAAAAATTTAACTGGCCCATTAATTTATCTTTCTAAAATAGAGATTTACTGTCATTCTTTATGATATATTAAATAAACTCAGTATTTTCTGCTAGATTCAGGTGGAAATTGTGTATTCTGTCTCTGGCTGCATGCCCCCCCACCCCGCCAGGACAGTCCAGTAACATGCTGCATGTTCAGTTAATTGGCAGTATAAACTGGCTATAAGGAATGGTTTTCTGGGACTCTGTGTTTGTGCTGTGATCAACTGCTAACTTGCTTAGAGTGTAGCATGTTTCTCATCCAGCATAAGCTGGGATATGCCCCAGCCTCCAGTCGAAACATTGGATACTGTGAGCATTTATTTTTCTTTACATACAGTGGCTTGCAAAAGTATTCGGCCCCCTTGAACTTTTCCACATTTTGTCACATTACAGCCACAAACATGAATCAGTTTTATTGGAATTCCACGTGAAAGACCAATACAAAGTGGTGTACACGTGAGAAGTGGAACGAAAATCATACATGATTCCAAACATTTTTTACAAATAAATAACTGCAAAGTGGGGCGTGCGTAATTATTCAGCCCCCTTTGGTCTGAGTGCAGTCAGTTGCCCATAGACATTGCCTAATGAGTGCTAATGACTAAATAGAGTGCACCTGTGTGTAATCTAATGTCAGTACAAATACAGCTGCTCTGTGACGGCCTCAGAGGTTGTCTAAGAGAATATTGGGAGCAACAACACCATGAAGTCCAAAGAACACACCAGACAGGTCAGGGATAAAGTTATTGAGAAATTTAAAGCAGGCTTAGGCTA
>VUQG01031667.1:0-12070 GCA_015106755.1 Etia nguti | reverse complement strand
GGAAATTCCTCTCTGCATTTAACCCATTCACTCAGTGAATTAGTGGGCAGCCATTGGGCGCAGTATGTAGGGATGGTACCTCAGGGTAGCTGTTCAGGGGAATCGAACCCCCGACCTTGTCGATCATGGGGCCACCACTCTACCTACTGAGCTATCCCTGCCCCAGGGCCCTGGTCTTTTGTTTTGTTTTGGCCCTCTCATCTCATTTGTGGCCATTATTCTTGTCAAAGCCATAAAGTCAAAGTGTAACACATCCCTCTGAGGCCTTGAGCAGCTTCCTTTCCTTCTACACCACTATCACAATTCCACATCTGTTCTCATCTCCCTCATCATCATTTACATTTTCAAATCTGCATTTTTCATATAGATCCTACCTTACTCTAATTTTAATATCACTGTTATTTCCCATGACACCTTTTGTTTTATTATACATTATGAATTTCTCCCTCTCTCTCTCTGTCTGTTGCTCTCCTCAGTCTTACCCCTCCACCCCCTTTCTCTTTTCTTCTTGCAATCCCTGTGCCCACACCGCGCTTATGAGCTGAAATATTTTATCAGGTGGAACCCTCAGTCAAACTTATCATTTTAATCTTATTTCAATAAAAAAAATAATCTCTCTTCGTGGCTGTTTGACAGCAGCTAATGGTTTTTCGTTATCGTAAAGGAAACTTTGAGAACTGAGTTAGACTGCCAAAAAAATGCAAAATAACCTTCCTGTATATTCCTCCCAAGAAAATTCATAAATCATACACTAAGAGCACATAACATATGAAGAAAGAAGACAAAACCCTGCCAAGTAGATTCATGCTTACATTCTAATTTACAAATTCCTCATGTCTTTAAACCGCATCTGTGTGGCTGTTTTGTAAGTCTGCATTTGTTCCTGGTCTCGATAACTAGTCACAACATTTTGTAAATGCTACTTTTAGTTCTTCATCAGCATGTTATGAAATTTCTGATTGTGTGTGCCATGTCATACACGGTATAAGAGATGAACGTAGCCATGTGGAAGCGCCTTAAACGAGCTTTATTTTTAATGGTCACCAATATCTGTGGTTTCAAAAAGACTTCCGTGGGACGCTTGGACTGAACTTGTAAACGCTTTCCTGATGGGTTTATGGTCATTCTATTTTCCAGAAAGTAGGTGTGGTGAGGCATGGTCTGCGGTGCCATGCGGACGCACCTCCACGGCATCTGCAATCAAGCCCGCCGTGTTAAAAACACGGGGAAGCAGGGGTTGGGAGAGTTGTGAAACATGGTGTGATGCATGTGCTGCTGCTAGCTGAGAGCTGCAGGCTCGCGAAATAAAGATGGCTCTGAATAACAACCTCTGGACCCGCCGTGTCTCAATCACGCCACAGTAGGATTATTCAGGATGTCTTGATTAACGACTTGTGATTGGTCACTTTCTTATCACATCAGTTTTTAAAACACTGGTCTTAAAAACACTCATCTTGATGCTTCAGACTTCACAAAGCAGCGAGTAATATCATGGTAGCTTCTTATAGATTGTCTAAGGATAGCGGCAAATATTGTAAATTCTTCCATCCATAGTAGCTGAAAATGAAATGGTAAACTAAATAAATCAAAATAAGTTCCATGCGAAACGTCATTGTGACCTTGAGACAAGGCTATTACAACCGTCTGTGGTAGGAGGTATCACTCAGAACGTCATACACATTGGGGTAAAAAGAGCAGTTTGTAATGTCTTGCATAAGGCGTGTGTGATTATGAAAATAATATTAATATTGAGATCACAATTATTTGTCACGATGTTTTTATTGCACCGTCATGTAACCTGAACACCCCTCTCACATTTTCACATTTGTACATCATGTAAGAAATCAGTTTTTGTTTGTTTGTCTGTTTTTTCCTTCTTTACCTTCACAGATTCATTATGGTGCTGTTTGTGGTGTGTTTTCACCAGATTAAATAAATTAGTTGTGTGACTTGTGGCCTAAATATCATCTGCATTGACATTTATGACCCCTCATGTCCCCAGATTGGGAAAGGAATTTCATCCAGGACTTGGGCTTGGATGGAAATATTTCTTTGGTTCTCCAACCTTGATCTAAAATAAATAGGAAACAAGCCTTAAAACATCTGCCAGTCTTCAAAGAGGACAGTAAACACTTTGTGGCCAAACTATGCTTTATAAGTGAAATTCAGTCTAATGGCATCTGAGATAAAAGACAGCTTTTTTAAAGTAGGGTCAAAGCATGTGGTTAAGAGTCAACATTACCTTCAACCTTGCTTGGGAACCATCAGCATATACAAACATCATAAGCATGCTGTGTAACAACTTCAACAGCACATAGTCGTGGAGATTATATCTGGCTTATTTTCCTGTTGAATACAGGGGGGGTACTTTGGAAAGGTTTAGACTGCCTGATGGAAATACATTCAAACCATAGCTGCTTAGACCACTGAATAGTTGAATGAAGAGATGCCCCCAAAATCACAAACTGGGAGGTTCATCTCTGAGATGGTAAATGGACTGGTTCTCATGTAGCTCTTTTCTACTCTACATGTGTACACAAGCACTGTATGCAAAGGGAGTTGATTTTCTCAGGTTGAGAGATTTGGGATACGTGGATCCAGGATGTATGAGAGGCCATGTGAGAGACAGAAGATGGCAGAAAGGGCAGGGAAGGAGAATGTGAAAAGAGAAATGAAGAATGTTTTCAATGTGGGGCCACAGAACATTGAGTTAAGGATTGTCCCAAAAAGTCAGTCGGGGTTGAGGTTGGTAAGAGTAAGGATGCTCAAGCATCATGTGTTTGAGGGAGCCGATGAACAATTTCAGAAAAATGTTTTACAGAGAGAGAGACAGGAAACTGAAAAGGTGTGAATATGTGCACTCACAGTGATTCTCGCTGATGAACCTAGAGATTTTTACAGTACTCGTGACAGTATTCCACATCTTTTTGTTTCAAAAACTGAAGACAAGCAAGATTATGTCTAATAGTGCACTGAAAGAAAACCTGTCAATTTTCATCCATTCAGAGGTGTTAAAACTGTTGCAAAATATCAAAAATTTAATGATCTGTTCTCCTTCTAAGCAGGCCTGCAGACATGAAAGCAATGTTGGACTACTTTACTGAGAAGAGTCACAAGGTGAGCCTATCCAAATTACAATGGGCCTTAGAGAAAGACACCCGTATGGGGCATGTAGTTGTGTAAGACAGTAGGTCCCTTTCTCCAGAGGGATGCAGTGATTCAATCTATTTCAAAATCACAATCAAAGAAACAAACAATTTTCTTAGCATGATGTAATATTGCTACAAGTGGATACCCAACTATGCTGCATGAGAGGTCCCTTTTTGGTGCTGCATTGATTGCAAGGCTTTGAACAAAAGACACTGAACAAATATTCACCAAAACAAATTCACCATAAAAAAATAATCATATTCCCCAAACTGGATCTCTATATATCCATGTTGAAACTGTTTCCTTCCTGGGGTTCATGATTGAAAATGGACTGGTGAAAGCAGATTGTCCCAAGGTCCAAGCGGTGGCAGACTGTCCAGAAACCACAGCTTGCAAACTGCTACAATTTTTTTTTTTTTTGTAGTGTTTCTCCATTTGAAACTTTAGTAAACTTGCTTTACCACTCACAAGTCTCACCTCTCCTGAGGTCCCTTTTTGCTAGAATACGGAAGCATGACGAGCCTTTGACTCCTTCGAGTAGCAGTTTTCATCGGGTCTCATCCCCATCCAACCAGACAGAAACAAACAATTCATTGTGGAGGTTGACGTCTTGGACAGCAAGGTAGGAGCAGCATATTAACATAGTAAAATAATAAAGACGGCACTGTAGGAATAGAAGAATTGACTTGAGGGCTCTGAACTGTTGATATAGACATAAGAACATGGCCTACCTTCAGTGTGCCAAATACCTGAACACCAGACAAGTCAGGCAGGCTCGTTTTTTTGCAAGGTTCATTTTTAGCATCACCTATCGCCCAGGGTCCTGGAACGTGAAGCTGGATATCCTCTCCTGTCATCTCTGAGGGACCTGAGAAACTAGAGCCTATCCTACCGCCTAGCTACCTCCTAACTGTAGGAGCAGTTTTCTGGCAAATCAAGTCTTTGGTTAGAACAGCCCAACAGACTCAACCTGTCTCTGGAGGGGGACCAAACCACCAAACAGACTCTATGTTCCCTCAACCGTTCTCCATCCATCCATTCATTTTCATCCGCTTATCTGGGGCCGGGTGGCAGGGGCAGCAGCCTAAGCAGAGAAGCCCAGAGCTCCCTCTTCCCAGCCACCTCCTCCAGCTTGTCTGGGGGACCACCAAGGCATTCTCAGGCCAGCCGAGAGATAAAATCTCTCCACCGTGTCCTGGGTCTGCCCCAGGGTCTCCTTCCAGTGGGACTTGCCCGGAACACCTCACCCAGGAGGCACCCAGGAGGCATCCTTGTCAGATGCCCGAACCACCTCAACTGTCTCCTTTCGACGTGGAGGAGCAGCGGCTCTACTCTGAGTCCCTCCCGAATGGCTGAACTTCTCACCCTATTTCTAAGGGAGAGGCCAGCCACCTAGAGGAAGCTAATTTCCACTGCTTGTATCCACGATCTCGTTCTTTCGGTCACTACCCACAGCTCGTGACCGTAGGTGAGGGTAGGGAAATAGATTGGCTGGTAAATTGAGAGCTTCGCTTTTACGCTCAGCTCTCTCTTCACCATGACGGACCGGTACAGCGTCTGCATCACTGCAGCCGCAGCACCAATCTGTCTGTCGATCTCTCGCTCCCTTCTCCCGTCACTCGTGAACAAGACCCCGAGATACTTTAACTCCTCCACCTGGGGTAGGAACTCATCCCTGACCCGGAGTGGGCACTCCACCCTTTTCCGGCTGAGGACCATGGCCTCAGATTTGGAGGTGAATCAAGAATCGCTACCTTATTGTGGTGGAGGGGTTTGTGTGTCCCAGGGATCCCAAGGGCTATGTTGTTGGGGGGCTTTTGTCCTCTGGTGGGGTCTCCCATGGCAAATTGGTCCTGGTGAGGGACCAGACAAAGAGCGATTCAAAAGAACCCTATGAGTATATAATCAAGGGAACAGTTCGCCCTGCCTGGGATAGGGTTACCGGGGCCCCGCCCCGGAGCCTGACCCTGGCAGACCAATCCCCGCCTACCAAGACTACTAGCAATTGTGACATGGAATGTCACCCTTAACCGTTCTATCCCAGGTAATACATTGGGCACACACTATTAAGTTCAACTGTTACATAGGTCAAAACCGTACCATCACATCTTCCCTAGAATGTTTTGGTGGCCTTCTCTGGGCCATGATATCTGGGAGTACGTCTCACTGTGCTCAGTTTGTGCGCAGAACAAGTCATCTAACTCACCACCTGCAGGTCTCTTGCTTCCTCTACCTGTCCTGGGGCACTCATGGTCCCACATCATAATGGATTTCCTCACCGGCCTCTCTCTGTCAGCAGGTAGTACTATACTCACCATTGTCGACAATTTCATCAATTCTGTGCATTTTGTGGCTCTTGCTAAGCTCACGTCAGCATTAGAGACAGCTCATCTTTTCATAGACTTTATGTGTTCCAACTGTATGGAATACCTGCTGACATCGTTTCATCCTAAATCACCTGTTGTGTTTGGAAGAGGTTCTGGAATGCCATTGGCGGTAAGGTTAATCTCTCCTCTGGTTTTCACCCACAAACTAATGGTCAGACTGAGAGAGCTTAACAGGAGCTTGAGGCTGCTCCTACATTGCATGGTGCAATCCAATTGTGGAGCTTACACTTAGCCTGGGCTAAACTACCACAATCAACTACCACTGCTTCTGGTCCAAGAAAGTGAGCTGTTTGTTCCTTCAGTCCAGCACCACCCTCATCGCTGCCACGAGCTATGGAGAACAACCAAGGCAGCCCTCCTCAGGGCAGGAGAACAGAAACAAGCCCCTGGCTGAGCATCTTTGGATCTTGGCCCCCCCGGCAATGCTCCAGGTCTGAAAATTTGGTCGTCTTCCACAAATATTCCATTAGAAACAGAATCTAAGACACTATACTAAATTATATTGTTGTTGTTTTTTCTGTTTTTTTTTAAATACAGTCCTTCATTCACCCTATAATTTTCCACCTTAAGCTTCCCAAGAACTTGAAAGTTCACAATGCCTTCCATATTTGCCAGCAGAAATTTTGATTGAGATTTGAATATAAACTTGATGATTTGCATAGCCTTATAGGTTGTAACATATTTTAACATAGTGAGGTGCCACTTCTATTTCATTGTTACACATATGGTATCTGTGTAGTGGCAATATTGACCTCTGACAGATCTGAACCATAAGAGTGACACTGAAAATTACTTCTGTCATACACATTGTCTGTACATGTGACAAGCCATTATCTTTCACAAAACAGCTAGAAAACTAGACACTGTAGCTAAATATTCTCTGTGGTCATTAGTGGTGGGCGGATCGATCCAAATATCGATTATATCGATACCAAGTCTGCATCGGTATCGGATCAATACTAGCCTGGTGAGATCGATTCTTTACTTTAAGTTCTGGTTTTGTTTGCAATGCTGTGCTCTTGGCAAAGACGAAACAGCCAGGTCGCCGGAGTCGCTGCTCCTGTGTCAGCGCAGAGCAGGCACACTTTGCTCGCCCTCCCCCCCTCTTGTGTTTAGATGTTGCACGTGACCTGACTTAGACGCTTTGGGGGTTGTTAAGTTGTTTACATATTATTTATATTTTTACCAGTTGTTAAGAAATTTAATTATAAATTTTGTTTTATAGTTTCTCAACAGTACTTGATTTAATTAGTTTACTGGTTTGCGCACTTTACTGTAGGATTTTTATTTTTTTTAAAATAGATAACTAACCCACCACAGCAGACCCGATGGCATTTTCATGCTTCGCAGCATCATTTATTCTTACAATAATCACACGGTTGCTGTAACAGTACATTCAACGGCTGCAGCTCTCCCGCTGGCAGCCGTACACATCACCAACAACAACACAGAACAGAGCACAGGTTTTAAGCGGGTGAGGCGTGATTGTAGATGCCGCTGCAGGTGAGTCCATCTCACCTGCAGCGGCATCGCAGAACACACGCCGCCACATACCCTCTTCGCCCCTGAGGCCGGGGAGCCATCTGGTCGAACCTACTCCTCCCTCCGCGAGCACGCGAGGGAATCAGCCCGGACCATCGGCGCCCCAGGCCCTGGCCCAGCCACGGGGAAGTGTCCACTCTGGCGGTTGCCTGTACATCCAGCGGCGCCGGTGACGAGGTGGCTGCGGGGGCAGCGGCAGGCCCGCAGCTGGTCCGGTAGCCACCCATGTGGCAAGCAGCGGCATTGCAGCAGGCGTGGAAGTGAGCCGGGGCTCACAGGCAGCTGGGCAGGTGGTTGGCACGCAGGACCACGCAGCGTGCTGGCCTCTGTTGGAAGAGAGGCTAGACTGGACCCCACTCCACCCTTGGGCATGGCAGGATCCCCGCACACCTCCGTCTCCAGCTTGGCAGGTCCCGTTGGCGCGCCAGCCTCCGGCTCACCCCGAGCTGGTCCCTCTCGTGCACTGTACACCCTTACAATAATCACACGATTTCTGTAACAGTACATTCAACGGCTGCAGCTCTCCCACTGCCAGCTGTACACCTCACCACCAACAACAACAACACAAGCAGAGCACAGGTTTTAACCCAGCGAGGTGTGATTGTAGACGCGGTGCAGGTGAGTCCATCTCACCTTCAGTGGCATCGCAGACCAGCCACAATAATAAAGCATTTTCTATTTAATTATAAACTTTGTCCTAATTATGTCCTGGGTTTTAACTATTTAATAATAAAAAAAAGGAAACATCACAAAAAACACTTAAGGTCATAAAAATTAATTGAGATTTAGCAATTCAATGACGTATCCACCTTATTTATTGAAAAGTATCGGTATCGATATCGGTGATACTGGCCCGTATTTACTTGGTATTGGATAGATACCAAAATATGCAGTATCGCACACCACTAGTGGTCATTGGACTTTCAACATGGTGATTTTTTTTGAAGAGGAAAAGGTTGTTGTATGTTGGCATGAATTTGAAGTTTTATTGATTAACCTAACCAAACTGACACTAAAGACAAAAAGTCAGCTAAATAAATAGTCTAAGGAGCTTGGAAAGAAAAGTGTCTGGAACTGAGAACTGTGAAATGTCTTCAAGTGACTTAACGTAGTCCAGACGCTTTTCTTTCCAAGCTCCTTAGACTACGATGACCTGGATGACTGAGAACCTACAGACAGCTAAATAAATACTTGAAATAAAAAACAAAATAGCAGTCCTTACTGTTAACAGTAAAAAAGCTGTGATTCATCCAACCACCGCCAATACTTTTATACATGTCCATCGAGCAACATACTATCTAAAGCACATAATGGTGTGCTAAAAAAGACACTAAACAGACATCATGCTTTGTGTTCAGACGTGACATTAAGGAATGATCACATGTCAGCATATGACAAGTTAAATGTGAGATGTGTTAGCCTAAAATCCCACCATTCTGTCCTTGTTAGTACAGACTCCATCTTTGGATGTGGGATCAGGCTTTACCGGGTCTCTGATTTAAATGACAGAATCACTTGTTCATTTCTTAATTTCTTACTGGCATTTTTTAAACATTTCAAAAATATTTGAACTCTATGGGTAATGCCCTAAATCCAATTCCCTGTTTTTTCTGATTTTCCAGCAAATAATTTTTATGTCTTCTTTTCAAATGTGGAATTGGCTGCTAGTGGTAAAGCATGCATAAACACGGCTACCACCACTCTAGACAGTCAAAAACCGAACTACTAACACAGCACAGACCCATCTGAAAATTCCAGTCAAGTCAGTATCATTGTGGAGAACGAGGAAAGAGCAAATGCAGCATTTGTCCAACTGTGAAAATGGCTGTGCAAAACACACCACTTGTTGCTATGTACAAGCTAGCTCAAAAAAAAAATTACAACAACAACAAAAAAAACCAACTGCTGTTCTTCCAATTTCCAGCGTAACAGCTTTCAAAAGCATTTTTACAGCTTGGTACAAAAATAAGCATTATAGCTATTTTACCCCTTCATAAGACCTGTATGGTGTGGGAATTTTTCTTTATTTTCTATTGTTTATTTTTTTAATTACTCAAACACTTGTATATTGGCGAGAATTAAAGTTAGAGCGATGGTGGGTTTGCTGAGACAGGCTATTAATACAAGCTGGTGTCTGCTCAACCTCACCTCTGCTACATGGAGTTACGGAACTGCTTATTCTGATAGCAAGGTGTCAGAATACACAGAGCTTTGCAGTCTGTTGTGTATGGGGCACATGGGGCTGCATAAGTGCAGACCAGTTAGGGTGCCTATTCTGAACCCTTTCCATTGCTGAAAGTGCCAACAATGGGCAGGTGTGCATCAGAACTGGACCACGGTGCAATGGGAGTAGGTGGCCTGCTCTGATGAAGCGTCTTTTCTTTTACATCCTATGAATGACCGGTTGCATGTAGGCTTGGGGACACTGGGTGCCAAGTTGCACAGTGGGAACAAGGCAAGCCGGCAGAGGCCGTGTGATGTCTTGGGTAATGTTCGGTTGGGAAACCTTGGGTCCTGCCATGTAACTTTGACAAATAGAAACTATCTAAACATTGTTGCAGACGATGTACACCCTTACATGGAAACAATATTCCCTGATGGCTGTGGCCTCTTTCAGCAGCATAATGTGCATTAGCAAATAGCAAAAATGGTTTAGGAATGGTTTCAGGAGCACAACAATGAGGTTAAGGTGTTGACTTGGCCTCCAAATTCCCCGGATTTCAATCCGATGTCGCATGTGTGAGATGTGCTGGCCAAACAATTCAACAAGTTCAATCGATACAGGCCCCACCTTTCAACTTACAGAACCTAAAGGATATGTTGCTAACATCTTGGTGCCAGATACCACAGCACACCTTTAGGGGTCTAGTGGAGTCCATGCCTCGATGGGTGAGAGTTATTTTGGCAGCAAAAGGGTGGACTAACAGATATATTAGGCAGGTGGTCATAATGTTATGGCTGATACCGTCCAGTCGTACAGTCTATGAATATGTAGAAGGAATGCAGAAGCTTGAATTTTCCAAAGGGATGGATACCGTGGAATTCGAAGCACTGACAGAGGAAATACACAGAGATATGATGATAAAAGTGTCACACTTTATCACTTTACAGCTTTGTCACTAGTTCATACACCTCAGGGAAACTGCACCGAACAGATGAAGCGGCACTGAGCAGGCAGAGGGATTACAGATGCCCTCAACCCAACATTCTCCTCCTGTTTTTCCTTCAGTCATCGTCCATCCACTGCCATCCTACCTATTCACCTCCCTTCTGCTTATTAGAGACACCAGGGGCATAATTCCTGACAGATAATTTGTTAAGTAAATGAAACAGATGTCTTGGTTTGAGTTATTTTTTCGTTCTGGCTTTTCCGATAGGGAGAATGTGCCCCTGGACACCATCCCCCCAACAGAGAGGGGCTGTCCAAAGGGTCCTACTGAATTCACTCCAGGGGCAGCTGGAAGGAAAAGGAATAACAAGGCCCTGGTGGAGTACTTGGGGACCCACAAACATCATTCACATCTTCCCATAATCATCAAGGCCATGCCAGGACGCCTCCTTAATTTACATAATACCGTCCCGACACTTTTACTCCCACTATCCATCACAGCCAGGATGAGGGGATGAGACCCTCTTCTCTGTTCTCTTTCTCCCTCCCCTCTGTCTTTCTTTCTCCCTCTGATTGTGTCTTGTGTTTATCTGCCCAAGCACAAAAGATTGATTCCCCACTGTTTCTACCCCTCATGTTCAGCAGATATGAATTTTCACAGGATGATGAAGCACCGAGTCAGCTAATAATAAACAGAAAACACATATTCAAAAAAAGAGAGAAGAACGCGTGCGAGAGGGGAGGCATCTGTCTGTGTTTGGCTGATGAGGAGAGATGGATGTTGGTGGGGTAAGAGATTCAGGAAGGCCCTGTGAAGTAAGCTGAATTAAAAATGTAGTCTTGTTTTCTCTCCCTGTCGCTCTTTTAAAATGTCATTGTTTCACAAGGAGAGACAGGGGGGAGGAAAGATGACAGCGAGAGGACGTGGTGACATTTTTTTCATTGTTGTTAACACTGCATAGTCACAGAGTAGTCTGAGATATATGCTGGTCAGCGATGTGACTGAACGCCAAAATCTGGTTCCACAGGATATCAACATTAAACTGGAGTTATAGTATCCTACTTACAGGCTGGATTAGACACAGAATCATTTGCGAGTTGATCTCATTGACAAAGCAAACAATGACTAGTGGTAAGGTGATGTGCAAACTACTTAAACACAATTATTACTGGAGTTGGAATTTGCAATTTGGCTTAGGTTACCTGACCTGTCAAGTGTTGGGATTCTGGGCCTCCGCTCCACTAATTTGAAGCCTTAAACTGGAAATCTCCACTGTGTTTGTGGAGTTAGTTCTTTTTGGTCCTTGGTCTTTGTGTTCTTGGACTTTTGATTTCGGTTTATATTGTTTGCTTAATGTTCAGGTTTTCACCTTGTATATTCCTCAGTGTTTAGATTAGTTCCATGTCGGGCGCCGGTTTACCTCAGCGCGTTGGGCGGGCGCCCACATGCCATATGGCTAAGAGCGGCCGGTTCGAGTCTGACCCGTGGCCCTTTGCCGCACGTCTGCTCCCGCTTTCCTGTCGTTTCTTCACTGATCTATCTAATCCCACATAGCAAACAGGTCCGGCCCAGATCTGGTGTCAAGCCGGCACTTCTGGCGTGGTATGTCATCCAGATATGGGCCAGGTCTGGCAATGATGGCACTATTTATGTTCCTATTTTACGAACATGGGAACATATAGTATTGCAACAAATGCCATGTTGCAATACTATACTGCTGTGGTAGCCAACGTTTCAAATGCAGGTTTGACAGGTTTGTGAGTGTACACTTTATCCAAAACATAGTGACGGTTTACTCACGTTTATCACCGAGTGGCTGTAGCTCAGGAGGTAGAGCAGGTCACCTACTGATCGGAAGGTTAGTGGTTCGATCCCTGGCTC
>VUQG01031661.1:0-15761 GCA_015106755.1 Etia nguti | reverse complement strand
GAAAAATGTTCTAGAAATATGCTGATTCGAGACGGCATGACCCTATTTGATGTCTTAACTGTTTGGCAGTGGAGGATCTGAGATGGCAAGTTGGGATATAAAGTGACAAACCTTCAAAAGTGTAAGCTGCTCCAAGAGCATTTAGACTTCTGTATACGAGTAAGCATAATTAAAATCAATTCTGTGGGATATTGGAAAAATCCTATTCTGCTTAAACTAGAGTGATGTACTCGCTATTATTTGTTTAGTCATACAGCTGTGTGTAACATGTGGCAGTTCTGAATAAGCTGCACCAGAAATAGTGTTGCAGTAATCCAGCCTTCTACAAATAAATATAAGAACAAACCCACTGCGATTCAGAAAGGGTTGCATTTGTGATATTCCTAAGATGAAGAAGACTGCCTTGGTAGTTAAATTAAAGCGGCGTTCAACGCTCACTATGTAAAATGTCTCCAAGACTCCTAACTTGTGGTTTTACCCCGTTAGCTAATTTTCCTAACTCATAAATGAGCAGTTTATGTTTGGGTTTTAGACCAAGTAGAAGACTCCCAGAAAATTGAAACTGTCCATATGGACACAACATTTTCAGTGGGAGAAATGTTTCTATGGCAACAGATATTATCCTGTCCAATAAAGTATCAGACCAAAACAACTACCCTTTGCAATACCACAGGAAGTGTCTTGAGTAGCTGACACATGATCTCCACAGGTGATGAAGAATTTCCTGTCAGTGATATATGATCTGACGGAACAGCAAAACCTGCTCCAAGCAGTCAGAGAGGATTGTATGATTAGTTGTGGCAAGTAAAACAGCAACCTTAGTCCATCATAAGTTAGTCTAAGAAGCCCAGCATATGATACATATGAATTATGTAAAGCTACTCCAATAGAGTCCAGAAATAATATTTCTTTAAAAAAAAAAAAAGTTGTAAGTGAGTATAATTTAATGTTTAGGAAAAAACCCATCTGTATCATTTTCGGAGCGCTCTCTCTCAAGCCTTAAATATCTCATTCACTAAAATGTCAAAAGTTTTAAAAAAACGTATTTCCTCTCCCGTCTGTCTGGCACTGACAACTAACCACACATTTTATTCTTTCCTCAAGCGTTGCCATGGCATTTAGAAACAAACGGGAAGTACTATACATGAATGTCATGACTGCGGTTCTAAAAGCCATCCGTTAACTGGGTGAAAAATGAATCTCTTTCTCAGTACGAGTATCATGTCACTTCCTTTTCTTGCCAGCTCACGACAGGCTTAGTGTTTGATTAGCCAAACAGAAGCTGTAACATCCAGGAAGGAGGGAGAAATTTGTTTCTGGGTGGTACATTAATGAAAACTACATTTAACTGACAGCATTTTAGGTCCAGCAGCCAATGCTGGAATGTACGGGGGTGTTACTGTCGTCAAAACAATGATCGAACTGTTGTGGAGTTACCAAGACTCCCAGGCTTCGGTTTTGATGAGCAGCGGGAAAAAACCCTGCAAAAGAGTGATAAAATCCTCCTTCTCTCTCATGACCTCTTCTTTCATGTTCACCCTCATGTTCATGCACATTTTAGTCCTCTATAAACACCGTTTTGTGTTCTAACACATATTTGTATGTACACAGACAACACCCTGTCCGTCTGAAGCTGTACCAAACAGATAATGGTCAGGTTATAGGCAAAACAAAGCATTTATTCAACCTGCTTGAAGTGGCAGCAGATGTGCTGCAATGACACAGGAAATAGTGGTGTGACCGATCTATTAATACACTGAAGAGAAACAAATCCGACAACCTTCCGCCAATAGCAGCTGTATTCACTCACCTCACCTGACTTTAGACATTAGACATGCATTTTTCGTTGCTTCCTAGAACAGAAACAGTTATATATGTGATAACTTAGCATTAACGTATGGTGAGCGTCTTTAAACACTGGATTGTGCAGATATTTCCCCAGAAAACTGTTGGAGAGAAGTAATGAACACATTTACGGAACTCGTGTAGAGAAGGTAAAAACAGAAGTCCAGACAGAGAAGCAAACTAAACTATGGCTGAAAATGGAAGCAAGAAACGAAAACACTTTGACTCAGCAGCACCATTTTCTTTGCCTACGATGCTCCCTAGTGAACTTTAGGTGGAAATGTTTGAGAGTATAAAAGTCACATTTTAGACACACACACCAGTCATGCATAACATTACAACCACCAGCCTAATTTTGGTCTTGGTCCCCCTTTTGCTGCTGTCATTGAGGCATGGACCCCACTAGACCTCTGTGCTACATATTAATTAAAAGCTTGTCTGTATAGAAATGTATTCAGCTGTTTTTTAAAAGATTCAGGGGAGTCTGTACAGCGTAAAGGCAGTGGAAGAGAATTCCACAACCTTGGTGCCACTGCCTGAAAAGCCCGATCGCCATGTGTTTTGAACCTAGTACGTGCAGCCTCTGACCTGAAGACCTAATGCACGAGAAGAAGCATGAGGTTTCAACAGGTCAGAAATATACTGGGGAGCTTCACCACGTAAAAGTTAAAACTAAAGTTTTAAAGTGAAACCTAAAATTTACCGGCAACCGATGAAGGCCACAGCCGTCGGGAATACCATTTCCATAAAAGGGTGTAGATGGTCTGCAACAATTATTAGGTAGGTAGTAAGTGGTGGTACGACTGAAAGTTGCATCAACATGGAAATCAGAACCCAAGGTTTCCCAGCCAAACATTTCCCTAATAATCACTCAAAACATCACACTGCCTCTACCGATTCAATTCAATTCAGTTTTTTTTATACAGCACCAAATCACAACAACAGTTGCCACAAGGCACTCTATGTTCTACGGTAGACCCTAATATAATACCTACAGAGAAAAACCCAACAATCAGATGAGCCCCTGTAAGCAAGCACTTTGGAGACAGTGGGAAGGAAAAACTCCCCTTTAACAGGAAGAAACCTCCAGCAGAACCAGGCTCAGGGAGGGGTGACCATCTGCGCCGACCGGTTGGGGTGACGCTTCCCTTCTTCCCGTGGTGCATCCTGGTGCCAGGTATTCCCCCGACTAGCGGCACACATGCACCCAGTTATTCATGTGATATTCAAGAAAATATGACTCAGCAGATCAGGCCACCTTTTTCCATTGCTCTCTGGTTCACAGTTTTGATGCTCACGTGCCCATTAGTCACGCCTTCAGTGGTGGACAGGGGTCAGCACTGACACCCTGACTGGTCTACGGCTTTGCAGCCCCATTATTAAACAGGCACAGTGTCAGTTTGTGACTGAAAATTGTAGACGGGAGAATTTTCGCACCTTGCATTTGTAAGAGTTTTCCTTCAATTAGTCATGCAAATGTGAATTACAAGGTCTGTGGCACATACTTCAGTGCAAAAATAAAACACCAAAAAATCATGTCTTATGACTGTTGTGTTGTGTTTAGTTGCTACTACAAGTGTTTATTTTAGGAGGGGGCGATGTTATCAGAACGAGTATGTAATCGGCACTTTAGATGGATAAGAACTCAACAGGAAGTAGTTTTTATCACAGCAGTGTGGTGTTCACAGTTCAGCTGTGCGTTTAACAGGCTGATGTTAAGAATTTAAAATATATCAGTGAGTTATGGCATGAAATGGAAAATGCAGTTATAATTAACATTTATATAATCTGCAGCACTTTATTATGTCGATTTTTTTATGGATGGTCACTACAAATTATGGGATGGCATTTTCTTCTCTCGTTTCATAAAGGATGGTCTTAGTGTATTCTGTTGTAAAGGGTCAGTAAACACAGCATTGAAGCAGTATTTGGAGAATTGGAACAGCTCTTACGGTCACTATGCAGATACTTTTGGGTCACTTCTCTCAAGCAAAATTATTGGACTCTACCCATACTCATTTACTGATATTCCACACTGGAAATACCACTGTGATATTATCTGTGTCTCTGTGCAGGTATGTTATATGACCCAGACTCAAAGATAGTTTTGTTTTAAAAATGTTCATACTGGAGAGTTTGCTGTCATTCTTTGATTTATATGATTACGATGCAGTTGAATAGCTGTTCTAGTTTCTGTCTCTCTGTGCTGCCAACTCTACCGCATGCTGTGGCAGAGTTGGCTTGCTGAGGCTGGGGTGATTGTTGGCCTATTCTGTGCAGAGCGGTGGGTCCGGGAGGATAACCGCTGCTCCCTGTTGAAGTTGTCAGCGTGTGGATTTGTGATTTGTGGCACAGCTGGCCCTGTTCTTGAACTGTGTGTTTTAGCCCTTTGCAAGTGGGATGCTGGACTGTTTTATTCCTCAACTTTTATGTGACAAATATTGCAGCTGGGATTGTTTTCCACTGATCTCAGTAATGTGACTAATAAATTATATTGTAGAATTTTTATTGGTTGAACGCCCCCCCCCCCCCAAAAAAAACAAAACAAAAAAACAACCCATGGGTGGCATTAGGTCCTGGTGTACTATGTGGTAAGAAGACATACAACACTGGAGAATAAAATCCCCTTCCACATTACGCCTTATGGTCAGGCGTACCACTTAACTTCAATATTTCATAATGAAACAGCACAACACGCCATCAACCAAATACACAAATATATAAAATGTTTGCTTTGGTCACAAATATTACAACTGTGGTTTCTAGTATTTCTTGTGAGGGACCTATAAAATATCATGAACCTTTTTCTTTTTTCTTTCATTCAGTCAGCTGAGACAGCCTGCTGGCGCTTCTGAAGAACCATGCATGGATCAAGGCAAGTACAAGACTGGAACATTGGTTTCTACTGTTGTTTGCATTGCAGACTAATTCAACTACAGTGCAAAAATATTTTCAAGCAACACTGAACATAATGCACATGAGATGAGAGACTATCAAAATAAAATGGGAAGCCTAAACACTGAGACGGAGACTCGGACACAAACTTGACAGACCAAAGTAAACACAAAGACAAAAACTGACTAAGCATGGGAGACCTAACAGAAACAGAGACTAGGCACAGGGAACATAGGAGGAAAGGAAAAACCTGAGAATAACTAACAAAGAAAACTATGAATATTAAATCAGAATGAAAACACACAAAGACCTTATGGCAATGTCTGAGTTCAACCACAAGAGGGAGCAAGAGACTTTCTTACAAAACTGCTGCAAAGGATAAACTACATTTCAGTTCAGTTCAATTTACTTTTATTTCTATAGTGCCAAATCACGGCATCAGTTGCCTCAAGGCACTTTATATTATAAGGTAAAGACCCTACAATAACACAGAGAAAACCCTAACAATCACATGGCCCTCTATGAGCAGGCACTTGGCGACAGTGGGAAGGAAAACTTTTAACAGGAAGAAACCTCACATTTAATCAGCCCTATTTTTTGAAAATCCCAGTTCAAAGATGTTTTATAAACAAATATTAGCATGATTTAAAAAAACAAACAAACAAACATGTTGGCCCTGGTGCATTTAGTTATTTTGCCCTACACTGAGCTGCACACTCAGTGTTCCCCAATCAATACCAAAGGGAAAAGTTTCTCACACGGCACATCACACATGGGAATTTACAAAATTCATCTTAATCACCTCAACATGAAGCTGTTTTGGAGTGACGTGGGTTAACCAAAATGGATGTAAGGAATTTATTACTTACTCGTCCTCTGAAGGAAGAGCGTGACCACATACGCCAGTCATCTTGTGCAAACCTATTGAAAGTTAGCCTTCAAAAATCAGGGAAACCACAGTCAGCTGTGTGGTGTGACTTTTGCATGATACCAAGATATTCAGTGCTTGTTGAACCGCATCGCACAAGTCAAGAAGATGGTTTGGGGGGTATGGTATCCTGCACAGTTAGACGGCAGACTTTTAAATTCCTGGGCAATTTGTCTGCCACAGTACTCTTTGTTTTCACTAGAACAACCATCCCCACGTTTTCCTAGTTTCATTTCTGTTTCCCATGTTGTGGCCAAACCCCTGGAGGCACAGCATTAACACATCCCAGGCTCTCATCTCCCAAAATAGAAATGCCATTGTAACTTCTCTTTTATTTAATTTTTTTATTATTAAAAGAAGAAGACTTAATCATCATTCATTTCCCGTCAGATTTGGACTTTGATTTATATCCTTATATTACAGGGACATATTTCTCAGCTACATCTGAGGAATTTGAGGGGATGGTTGAGGGGTTGTGGAACTTTTGGTATGTGTTCCAGATATGCTTTGAAGTTAGGATTTTGTGTTTTGATGACCTACCATCATAGTTGGATTTAATCTGAGCACATTAGTGGGATGCTCAAGGCTCATCATCCAGGAAATCTTGAGCATTTGGGCTTTTTTGTGCCTGGAAATTTATTTATTTATTTGAAGGGGGAAAAATGGACACCAATATTGGATTCACATATTGAATTCGATCCTCTATCACCTTTAAATAAATAATTATTCCCAAAATTCCTAGTTTTTACTATAGCTGCTGAATTGACATTAATATAACAATGATTAAACTTCTGTCTTCTTTGTGTTTCCAAGTTCAAGATGAATGAGTGAGAGTCCTGAGCCGACAGGCTGATTTGGCTGACTGGCTATTTTTTTAAGGAACCTAACTATAAACTCCATGACCCTAAATAAGCGGAGGAGAATGGATGGATGGAATTCTTTTTTTTGGCAAAAAAAGCAGCAACACTTGAACACCTGATAAACTGTAGCTTCAGCCTAGGCGGCTGTGCATCTTTCTTTTAAAATGCATTGATATCAGACCTCCCCAACCTGCCTACATGTGCATGTTGCCAGAAAAGAGGCTGTGCGACTGCTGATGAGATCACACCACTGTGCGGTTGAATGTGTGTAGCTGTGTGTGGTGGGGCTTATTACTACGAAAGATTCAGCGTTTTCGTGAACTCATACTTGAAATTCATATTCTGGGATTGAAAAAAAGGCCAATTCTTGGAAGAAAAAAGAAAAAGACCCACCCCTGTCTGATTCATTCTTACTGAGTAATGTCATAGGAGTTTTTCTAGTTTTCTAGACTTCAGTAACCAACAGTGATGTCACTGTAGCTGTGTAATATATGTATATAAAATGTATAAATAATTATATATATACATTTTTTTTTTTTAGCCAGCGACCGTCTTGACAGCTGCAGTCTGAACCATTATATCTTTTTACAAGAGGCCACTTTTTAGGGGCGCTCCTGCTGTCTTTAAGCCCACTGATATATGCAGCCCAGACAAGAGAATGCAGTACTGGGCATGATTTTCTTTTTGCAGGAACAGCCACAAACTATGAACATGTCACTTTTCCATCCTGGCTTTACTTTTGTTTCCTCTCCATCTTTTCCATGATGACTAAGCTAGGCGTCTTTCAAACTCAGACACTCTCTTTCCGGCTTTTGTATTTGCTGGGTGCTCATTGTCAAATTTGACGTCAATTACAGAGATGAAGGTAAATCTTTCTGACCTTGCGACATGAGTAAAAGTTCAAATGCAAAGCTCGCCTAAGCTAAAGTTTTCAGTTTTGCAAGGTTTCTGTGTCTAGTTTTTGTAAGCTTCTTTTTCATTTCGTTCCTGTTCATAAACCTGTGGTGTTAACTTGGCACAATGCCACAGAGGGAAGCCAAGGTGTGAAAAGTTCATCCTGCCTAGCTTGATGCCATTGTTCTGTCTTGTGCTGATTGTCTAACCTTTTGTCCTAAACCTATTTAAACCCTCTTTAGCTTTACCCAAAACATTTGGTGAGAATTAAGTGTGATTTAAAGGATAAGGCTGGCAGCACTGTACAGTTTTCATATTGTCAGCAAATCCAAGAAAAGGCTAAAACCAACAATTCCCTACGTCTCTTAATACGTCTCACCTGCCTACTAATGGTTCTTATAAAAGATGGAAGCCATTTTTCATTTTTCTGCAAGTACATAATTTTTTAATGCTCAGTAATTGTTCTAAAACAGCAGGGCACTGTAGTTTGCAGCAAATAAGAAGAATAAGGAGAAACTATTTTTAGGGGGATGTAGGATGGTTTTGGCGGGGACATTAACATTTCTTCGTAACAGTAAAGGGACTGGTACTTATATAGGGCTAATCTATCATTACACCTCTTTCCTTAACCAATATTCAATCAGGTCACACAGAGCTGTTCACTATTAACTTGGATCTGTCAGAGAGACAAACTGTTCACAGCTAATTTATTGATTGACCATAACACACACAACAGATATTCAAAGGGTAGTTTTATTACTGGCTTTGGACTTGTAATGGGTTTTGATGCTGATATGAAAACTAAAAGGATGCTACCCTGCAATTCTGGATCGCCAGTGATATTGGGCCAGAGTTATCTAATAAACACTTTTGCCAAGTGGTGGTAAAAAAACAAAACAATCGATACACAAACCTATTTAAAAAGTGTATCAGTGCTAGGAAAAGACCCAAAATATTCACTTTGCAGCCCAGATAAATTCAGGCTTTATCTGGAAAATTTATTAGGCTAGATGTGGCCCAACTGCTGTAACACACCTGAGATTTTCCCATGTAAGATGGACTTGTGGCTTAGCTGAGGCAGAAATACCCTGAGGAAACCAGTTGTGGACCAAAAGCAAAAAAACTACAAATATGGAGTACATTTTGTCCAAACACAGAGTGGGGGTGATCTGAATTGGGCCCAAGTGCCTGTAAGTGACATTGCAATAGTCTTCCTTTGATTTCAGTGGTGTTGTGTGGATGTCTGGATGGGATCTAAAAGCTTAACCAATGCACACACCCTTGGCACCGATGTCCTTGGTTAGCCTGTGGCCTGACTAACATGTTATTGCTGTGTACATTTATCATACACACACTGCATAGCTGTGGAACAGTCCAAGACTGACCCACAAAAACAGATTCTTGAAGAGGCCAGGGAGAGGGCGAGAGAACCATTTAGCGCAAGAGAATGATCGTGTGTACACACTTCTATTTCACAACTTCCAGAAAAAACAAAACTACTGGAGATGACAAACGTCATCAGCTTTAACGTTTCAGTAAACACTGTGATGTCTAAGAAGCCTTCGGGTAGTATCATACGTGACATCATCACAACTGTGGCTATTTCTGTACTCCTTTGTTTCTTCAGCTTTTGTTTCCTCACATTACAATCCCTTCTTTTCTTGCTGCCTCTCTGTATTTGGAGTCGGTTGATCATGTCTTTCTCGACTCCTCTCGAAGATAGTAGAGAGTTCAGTCATCCTATCACTCCTTCTGTCCCCTCCTTAACAAACCTCCATCCAGAAATCGGTCATTTATCTTAATCACCGATCCAGACTGAAAGTGATTCCCGCCAAGTACACTTACAAGTGCCAAGTATTCTGCAGTGGATGACGGCCATATTTTTGCCAGAAAGCCCGGGTCCTCGGGCTCATAAATGTGCTTTCGGCTTCTTTTAGTACCATATTTTCTCTAATCAGATGATTATTTTGGTGAGTTTTTTGGGGGGCGGCTTTTAAATTAGCCGTAAATAATGGCTCACTCTGAAAACTACTGTGTCCTTCCCCATATTTTCCAGATGCAAAACTAGCCGGACCTGACTTGATTAGAAGGAGTTAATTTCACGGCATGTAAAACCAGGAGGGGGGCTTGTTGTAAACACTGTCTACAGCCTGAGCTCATGTCTGAAACATTGCCTTGAAAGACATACATAAAGAGGAGGGGATAGAGCAAGAATGGGTTGGGGGTCAACTGGAAGGGGGGCACAAGGCTTGGGAGAGGCAGAAACTGAGGAGGGATGGATCAATCGTAGGGCATAGGAAGGGAGGAAAGGAAGGACACCTGGTAGGTTTGTCTCAGCCAAAGTACCTCCAACTAAAAAAAAAAAAATGCCTCACCAGTGATTTTAGGGTGAGGAGAGAGGCAAGGGAGACAATGAAAGAAAGAAGAAAACAAAATGAGAGGAACGGGGGGTGAGAGGAATGGGGGGTGGGAGGAGGGGGTGTAAAAGAGTCATTACAAAGTTGGGAGGAGCGAAGGGGCTTTTGGAGGAGCATCAAGAATTTGCCTTTTAAGGGGCACTGTCTCACTCTTCCAAGCCTTGCGTAGCAGCCAAAAAGGGAGAAGAAATAAACAACAGCAAAGAGACTGTGAGGAAAAAAGAAACACGAGGAATTCTAAGATCTTTCACACACCAGCCACATTAAAAAGGCACAGGAGCACATTGTGCCTGGAATTTTCTTCTTTATCCATAACTTATGCAGTGCTCATTTGGGGAAAGTGCAACACATGACTTTTTTGGTTACTACAATTATAAGATGTTTGTTAAACTCCTCATGTACAAGGAATCGTTAAGTCACTGTTTTCAGGAAAGGACAGCCACACGGATACACTGAATGCATGTGTGTGTGTGTGTGTGTGACATGTTTAAAACGTGGGTGTGCATACGTGCAAAACGGGAAGATTGTGAGCTGCAGCTTTCTTGGGAGACTGCGTTTCCAAACAATATGAGTGTGTGATTTGTCACGGGAAACCAAAAGCCAAGATAAATATAATTTAGTCAAAAGCACGACCACCTGCTTTTGTGAGAGCCAGTTTGAAGTTTGGACAATCTGAGTGGCTAAATACTATAAAGTTTAAACTTTCTGCCAAGTTCACATTTTTCACACTTTGGAGGGTTCAAACACAGCTGCAAAGTTATAATTAGGGCTCAGGGTAGGGTAAAGGTAAGGCCTTAGCTGTGATGGTTAAACAACTTGGGAATATATTCATGTCAATTAATGTTCTCACAAAAGTAGAAAAGAAAACCTGTGTGTGTATAAGTCCCCTTCCCCCTATACACAGAGGGGAGCAGGTAGTCACTGTAGGGGGAAACCACAGACGGCAACCTTTAGCCAAAGTGATGATCTGAATGATGTCAAGCTCAGCACGGTTGTTAAGGTAGGTGAAGAAAAACAGTCAAAGATGCAGAGGTTTTTCTATATTAGTATATTAATATGAGTACGATGATGGCATAATGTATCTGACATCCCTTCATATTGTCATCTGTAATATTGGTTTGGATTATGTGGTAAAAGCGATGTTGCCTCACAGTTTCAACAGAGACAGGGTGCTGCATCATAAACAAGGAAAGGCTCAGTCTAACAAATGCTAAGAGCACTCTGAATCACTACATTGCACAGCAGCATCCTAACAGCTGCCCTCACTGTTGAGGGGTTTTTTCTTACTTGTTTTCTGGACAATACCAACAATGTGCTGAACGGGCTAAGGAGAGTCTGTCTGTATCTGGGAGCAGGAAACAGAGGGGAGCTAAGAAAGAGAGATGGGTGGGGGTAAGAACAGAGAGGTAATTGTATATGTAAGAGTGAGGCAACCCTGGCAGAAGGGGTAGAAGAAGGAGGAATGGGAGTAAGAAGGAAGGGAAAGAAGTGTTCTTGGGATGGAAGGACTGCAAAACAACAAGAGGGAAAAAAACAAGAGGAAAGAAAAGGCAGAAGGAAAAAACAGGAGCTTCACAAGATGGGAAGATGAATCATTGAGTGATCATATCTGAACACTGATCAAGAGTGCGAGCACAGAGCAGAGGGATGTGAAAAGTGTGATCGAGTGGCACAAAGAAAAAGGGTGAAAAGTTGGGGGCCTAGGTGTGCTCAAGAAAGTTGGGTTGTTGCAACTGCGTGTGGGAAACAAAGAGGAGCAGTGAGAGGGGGCGGAGGCAGGAAAAATGGGGAGTCCACATGTGACTGCAGGAGGACCGAGTCAGAGAGAGAGGTGTTTTTAAAGTGAGCAGAGAGGGGCAGAGAGTATCCTTCCCTCTGTCCCCAGAGCAGGGCTGATCGAGAGCCAGGAAAAGGGGAAGGGCCTCCGTCTCCTCCTCTCCAGCTGACAAAAACAGCTGCCCAGGAACCCAGGGAGCCTGGAGCCTGTTTAGAGGACGAGGGGACGAGGACACGGAGGGAAGGTGGAGGGAGGACAGAAGGAAGAGAGAGTGAGAGGAGGTGAAAAACGACCCCGAGTCCAGGACCCTGTTCACCTATATGGGTTGCGTCCTGAGTTCGGACTGGTGCGGGGAGGAAGAGGTGCAACCGGTGCCAGTGGTCAGAAACTCATCTCTGAAGAGGAGCCTGGAGAGGAGTGAGAGTGGCAGGATGAGACTTACAAAGGTCAGTGTGGTGATGTTCATGAAACTGTACATAAATCTCTGTGAGCATGCCCTTCTTAGATCATAAACAAGACATCAGGTGTCACAGTACAGAGATTTCTGACTATGGCAGCATGGTTCTAGTCTGTTTCTTATCCCCCCACAATGGTCTAGACTGAAATATGTTATTACATCAATATTTATTGGATACAAATATCCATGACCATCTGAGGACGAATCTTAACGTCCTTAGGGATGACAGAATCTTTTCTCCAGCACTACAATCAGGTTTAGATTTTAAGTTAGTTTTAGCTTTTAATGTCAGAGTGCCCAGACCAAAACATATCAAATATTAAATATTGGACTAATTTAAATTTGCCAGGCATTGGTCCAGACTAAAATATCTTATTCTTTTAAGGATGAATCCTAAGATCCCTGAAACAACAGGCCCTTTCCTCTGTCACTATTATTAGGATCATACTAAACAGGTTTCACTTGTTAGGTAATATAACTTAACTATGGAGCTTTAATCATTTTGATTAGCACCTTACTTTTCAATAGGAGGGCATTCATGACCAAAAACCCGACTACTGTAGCTAATAATATAGCAGCCTACCTCAGCTATATGCTGAACTTGCGCTAATGAGAAAATATTAAAATGCTAATAGTGACAGGTTCACATTATACCTGCTAAACATCATCATACTGTCATTTCACCATGCACTAGTTAGCATGTAGCTTTAGTGCAGACACATAGAACCATGGCCTCTTTACCTCTTTACACACATATGTGTAACATGTTTTTCTGATCACACAAACACAAACAGCACAAGTGCTCTTCACTTGGTGTACTTTTAAAACCCACTGGCAAGCAAAAGGGTCAAAGGTCAATGTTAGTGTTGCACCACAGTGAAATGTTTGTTGGAGTTGAGTCATAGACATGTGCTGATCCAAAGATAGGAAAAGTGACTGTTTATATTGGTTCCCTACAAGGAGTCTCTCTGTATGTGTGTCTGTGACTTGTCTTAAAAGATGATGAGGATGATGACACTGGCATCTTCAAGCTGTGCAGCTACAATAGCACTGTTGTGATAGCCTCCACTGCTAGGGAGTTACCATCATGTAAACAGAGTCAGGCTAGCTGGCTGTATTGGTTGGGGGTCTTAAAGAGCCACTAGAAGAACACTGAGAAGCTTGATCTCTGATCTCTGATCACTAGTTCATATAATGCTGGATTCATGCAGATTCAAACAGTTGTGTACGCTGCATAAAGTTTGCTTGGTTGCATGCATCCATCCCCCCTTGTTTTGCATGTGTGCATGTGTGTACAAGCTTTCGGTCCCAGTGGCTCCATATCACATGCTGAGCAGCGTGGGAATGTGGAGCCCTCTGGACTACGTCATCCTGCTGTGACTGACCCCACTGCATGGGTGTGGGAACAAGCTAGATCCCAGTTATCCAAGGAGTAGGAGGATGTAGTTGCCTTTTATTTGCCTTTTATCCATTTTTATGGTCATTTTTTCTTTTTTATAAACTTGTTTTTCACTTCTCGGACTTTCAGATTTGAACTAGCATCCATGTGACGGGTACTGCAGTCCAGATGCAACTATGTGTGAGAGCCTGACGAATATAAATGAGGTTTTAATGCCTTTATACTCTGGCAAGAATCACGCATATACATTCCTAAGCAAACCCATGCCAAGTACTTACTGGAAACACTTAGCAACAAAAAATATTATGGTCCACATGTAGTTCTCAGATTCTCATTCACTTGTGCTCAGAATGCTCCAAAAATACTCGATAGAGCCAAATTGGCCTCCTCGTCCAGTGATTATTGGACAGTTGCAGATCTTGAGAGTAGCTGAGCGTCAATAAACAACATTCTAAAGATGTCCTGGCAGCGAGAGTCAGCAGTACATGTGGTTCTCTTTAGAAAAAAAACAAAGCAGCAAGCACTGTTGTTGTGTGATGATCCTGGGCATCATGGTGATGATAAAATTACCTTTCTCAGTTGTCTCATTGTGTGTTGTGATTGCAAACTAGAGCATTCTGGTGCTGAAAGTTAAATGTCTTATTATCTTGGCAGGTGTCTTGATAAAGATGTGTTTAATTCACCCACATGCATAGCCAAGGGACAGAGCCTGAGAGTCATTAATGAAATCAGTTGGGAGTTAAATCTAATATTACATGTACTCTGTGTCAGCTTCCTTTGGCAAAGAAGGGGAAAAGCAGGGTTTCTTTGAGCCACGTTAGCAGCATGACTACAAAGATTACCAACAGTCTGTCAGCATATTTCAGTTTGGTGTTGAACAGTGCATTTTAGATGATATATCATATTCCTTCCTCTTGCAATACAATAGCCAATACACAGGCATCAGTTATCACATATATTTTACATATAATAGCAATTTAGTAGTATTTTTTAATTCTTCAGTTACCCAGATAATGTGATACATCATAAAGTTGCCTAATTGTGAAACCTCTGTTATCGAGGGCAATATCATCACAGTATTGTTTCTTTAGCTAGTCTATGAATCATAGCCTTCATTTCAGTACCTACTGGAGCGATTCAAGTGAATCTTATTGTCAATATTCATGGTTCCTAGAGGGGGATTCCTAATGACTTGGTGGTCCTCTGACCTTTCCCCTAGCTACACTAGCAGGCCAAGTTTCCCACTGATGTAGTCAAATATCATTTTAGGTTCTGAGTGAAACCAAGCAGACACAATACTCAGGAAGGAACTGCAATGACAGTGATGTTATCTGTGTTCGCAGGGTCCTGTGTTCCCCAGTTCAGTATTTAGTTAACACACAGTAACCCTCCTAAACACTAATTCTGATACAAACAATTTCATATTAGGTCAACACAAAGCTGAGGAACATGCTGTTCGGGTTCCGCTTATATGACATATAATTCATATAATTCAGTGTTATTTACAGTTAGATGAAATAAATATTTGGACAAAGACAACTTTTTTCTCATTTTTGTTCTGTACATTACCACAATGAAACAGCATTTGAGGTGCAGACTTTCAGCTTTAATTCAGTGGGTTGAACAAAAAGATTGCATAAAAATGTGAGGAACTAAAGCATTTTAACACAATCCCTTCATTTCAGGGGCTCAAAAGTAATTGGACAAATTACTGTATTTTGCGGACCATAAGGCGCACCGGATTATAAGGCGCACTGTCGATGAACGGGTCTGTTTTCATACATAAAACAGTCAGATAAGTCAAACTTTACTCAACTCATTCTTCTTGCTTCCTCCACTTCTGTACCATTGATTCATTAATGTTGAATTCTCTCACAGCTGCTCTATTCCCATGTTGTTGCTGTATATTAATGATGAATGCTAACCTTTTTCCACTCGATAAAAGTTAACGGGAGGGTTCCCGAGGGTTAAAGACAATCGCATGGCAGGATGCTGTAAACCAACCAAACTTCAGTCAGGAGAACAACTGAGATAATCCATCCACAATACGAGGTTATAACCTCGTATTTTTAGCATAACATAAACACACTGAAGCTGGCCAGCTTCACTGTTTATGTTATGCTAACATAGCTGTGTCGCTAGCGATCACGTAGCGCATCATTATATACCAGCTAGCCCAACTTCAGTAACCCTACAAACCTCACTGCTGTTTAGTTTTCTGTCTTCATTTATGTTGGAAGTGATAGCAGAGCTGTACGTTTTAATTTTTCAGAAATCTCTGTCAGAACA
>VUQG01031657.1:0-10606 GCA_015106755.1 Etia nguti | reverse complement strand
CCAGGGGCGGGTCTAGCGAAAGTTTTGCCAGGGGGCCAGGTAGGGCATTAACAGGGAAAGGGGGGCACAAAGAAATAGTTTTCTTTCTTATTCTCATTTAAAATGTCTAGTTTTTAATAAATAATTAACTGAATCTTACATCTGATGTAAAATGTATAGAAGTCCATTATTGTATATAGTAACTATTAACTCTAATATATATCCTAGTAAGCTATAGTACTTTTTCCTTTGGGAAGGTACCATCGGTGCAGTCTGCAATTCTATTGGAGAAAGATGTTGAATCTATTTAAATATTGTAGAAAAATTGTTGATTTCTGTGCATTTGTTTTACACGTGCATTAAATTAAAGTCGATTACGTCGATTAAGCATCATGAGGCCGAGGGTGGGGGGTGGTTCCCTATTTTTTTTGCTGGGAGCTGGCAACCCTATTAGTTAGGTTGTTTAATATTTCCGCTAAGAACTCTTTAAAATACCAGAATAGGGAGGATGGTGTAGGTTTAAGTTTATTAGATTGACCAGTATTGGTGAACTATGAAATAATTTGGGTGCAGTGTATTTTTTGCATACAGCATAACAGAATAGCTTTAGTGTTTTGTTTTTTAAAACTTGAGTATGAACTTATACAAAATGCAGCAAGATATAAAAAAAAACTGTTTTATTGATTATAAAATACACTATATCGAAATCATATCGGTATCAGCAGTTATAATGGACTCCTCTGCCAGATTCGATTTTCTCTTTATCTTGCTTTTACCAATGCTCATGGATGTGCCCACTGTCAGTGTGGTCTGTTTCTACAATCAGATTTTTGTCCAAATCATAGAAAACTGACTCTCGTTGTTTCCAGTGGATGAATTTTCCGTTCTTTTTTTTCTTTTTTTTTTTGAAGTGCAACATCAAATGATGACAAAAAAAGTTTCATGCTCTTTTCCTTCTACAGATGTAATTTCTATTGTAACCCTTGTTTCTAACTTCTCTTGTTATCTTTGCTCCTGACTGTTTTCCTTTTCCATGTGTTTTCCAAGTTTTCTCTCAGCATTTTCCTTTTATGTGTAGGGTGTTCTTTGTCCCTCATTAAGTTTACCTCCTGTTTTATTTTGAAGGATATTTCCTCAAGTTGTATTTTGTATTTATACTTCCCTCTTTTGTTTCTTTTTCTGTCTTTCTCACTGTCTTAACTGTGGCTTATCCTTTTAACTGGTGGGTATTTACTGTTGACAGTTTCTAAAGTCATATTATGTTTTCTGTCTACCTTTTCCTGTTGATTACTTGCTTTCCTCTTTGTTAAAACATTTGGGTCATTTTTTTAAAAACCTGTTGGAGATGAAGCCTTCTGTGTCTGCATTCACCTGTCAATTCACTACCTGGAACAACATCCTCATTTCCAATTAAAAGCAGCAAAACTGCAAACTATAGATTGCATGCCATTTTAACACAGAACCCTTGAAGGGCGTGACTCAGTTTTGTGGCTAACCTTAAGTGGCCAATCAAACTGCAGTTTTTAGCACTCATGTTTCCCTCATTTTTTTCTAGAGTATTAGGAATTCTACTTTATTTATTGCAGATTTGCAGAACAAACAAGTACACACCAAAGGCTAAGAGAAGTATGGAGAATTAATCACAAAGACAATATGGAGTCTGTGGGATGATGACATAAATTAATTTAGCAAAAAGTTAAAATAAACGCGCATACAGCATGAATGTCTTGCTGACAGGGCTAATTACTGCACAACGCCAAAGACAAAACAATCTCAATTTATTTTCCCTAAGAAACAAAAAGCCCACGTTTTGCTGGGTGGGAAATGGAGAGGAAAAAACAGAGAAGAAACTCAAAAACCATTTAGAAAGAAAATTAGCCCGTCTAATAAATTTTCTTGCCACTCTGTGTGATCAGCAAAAGTATGTGCAGTGTATGTGTGTGTGTGTGTGTGTGTGTGTGTGTACTTGCCTGAAGTTTGCTCTCCAAGGCAGCAGTGGCGCTATCTCCACTGTTCTCATCTACCACCACCACCATGTGGGTCAGAGAGTTCACCCTCACCTGCTCAAGCTCCAGGTCCTCCTGCAGGACCTTTAGCACACATAGGCACCCATCAGTATAAAGAATTCCAAAAAATGGTTTAATCAAAGATTAAATTCAAGATTAACCTGCAACAGAATAATGGGGAAAGAAAAATATGGACTGGAGAGAAATCATGACAATACCACATGCTGCCAAACATGTTGGAGGCAATTTTAAGGGATGGGCATGTAAAGCTGTGATTGAAATGGGCTGCTAGTGTTCAATGATGATGTGACAGCTGATAGAAGTAGCGGGATGAATTCTGAAGTGTGCACAGCTACACTTGCAGCTCAAATTCAATCAAATGCTAGCAAAACTGATCATGTGTAGGATGGCTGTAATCCCAGTCAATGTAAATTTTTTAGAAACTCTCTTGACTTTAAGTGGAAAGTCTTTTTAGAAAGTTCAATCACACAACGACTGTTTGAATGATTGTTTGATTTGTAGTACACGATCTTGTGTGTGGTGGAGAACACACTTGAGCCGCTTTCTTGAAACCACCACCCCCGTTTATCAATCTTGATTTTCACAAAGTGTTGCAGAGATGTTGCTCAACCAAGACAGCCCCATAACATCCAGATCTTTAACTTTTAAATTTCAGGGTCTTTCTGCTTGAAAATGACATGCCAAAAAGGAACTGATTACAAACTCTGTGTAAACCATCTTAGAATCAAAATAAAGCTAACACTTGTAAGTAGTTGTAATCATCACAGCAGATACCGTTGTGTTAAAGTAACATATAATGTATAACCCCTAACCCCTATATAGAATATAACCCCTTTGAGAATATGCTGCAGTAGACCTTTTTTGAAAGCATGACAGCAAAGGTAAGACAGAATTCATGTTTCAATGTTCTTAAAATGCAAAGTGTAATTTTTGTCACGTTCCAAACAAAATTCACTGGACCAGCAGCAAACAAAGACCAAACTTGCGGTTTTGGAATCTGTGAGATCTGTGCTTTCAGCGGAGATATATATGCTGTCGGGTGAACGGGGGAATCCGCACTTTGTGTTTACATCTTTTTGCTGGATCTTTTTACCTGCTCTTTAGTTGTTTGTTGTTTTAGCTGTGTTTGGTGGCCATGGAAATGGTTTTGTGAGCATTTTGCTGAGATTCTGACTTTTCTGTGGAAGCACACATCTATATTAACCTTACAAACCTGGCGGCACAGCTCCCCCTCTGCCCCCAGTACAGCCGGACATTGTGGTTGAACAGGTTAAGGAACTCAGGGTGATTCTCCTCCTCCCAAGGAGAAGTACTATCAAGTAGTTTTTTAACTGTCTCAGTGGCCTTTGATGTTATAATGGGTGAGTTGTCTCCCTCATCTCCACATTCTGCTTCCTATAATGTGTCCCTGGGATTGAGGAGATCTTCAAATGTTCCTACGGCCACCTCACTATGTCCCCAGTAGAGGTCATCACACTCCAGTCCATGTGTGCAGAGCACTACCTCCCTCTTCTGAATGACTTGATGATTTGCCAGCTGACGTCTTGGATCATGACTACATTGAACTCTTCCTCTTACTTCAGCCACTACTTCACCAAATCCCCGTCCCTTGGTCTGGTGGAGTCCCTATAACCTTGTCTGGGTTAAGGTAACATGATCCCTCTATATCTTTCTATCTTCGTGGGAGTTTATTGAAACCACTTAGTCTAGGCACTATGCTTTGGTGGTAAGGTTCAGTGGGCTCAGGATCACTGCAGGATTTTTGCTTTTTGTGGTCACCCCTTGGCAATTATCTCCAGCTTCCACCGGGCCATTCTGCAGCCAGGTGTGAAGTGGCAGGGATAACAATTATAGTCTCCAAGTATGAGGCCATGATTCTCTATGAAAGTTCTGCTATGAAAGTGAAGCTATGGATTTACTGGTGTCCTCATAAGCTACAAGGAGTGGAAATGAGAGGCTTCAACTTAACAAATTAAGTTACGGAAATGTATGAAAAACACACTCTTACTGCTTTATAATTCACACAGAAGATTATTCCTCCTACTAGACCTCAAAAAAGTGGTTTTAATGTGTACACAAAGGTCCTTCCAGCTCTGGAATGACAACCTGCAAATTTATTATGGAGAAAATAGTTGATGTTATTATTAGTTAATATGAAACATTTTTATATTTCTTTACCTTATGAATGACCAAAATTAGGTCATGTGTCTCAGGAGCAAAAATCCAACTTTTAGTAGATATGGCAACAAGTCTGTCTTATTGACCAACAAAATGCCTTTTTGTGAGTTTTATGGTTCCAGTGCCAGTATTGCAGTAATGTAGTGGGGTAATTTAATTAAGCAAAATGAATGCAAATGTTTTCAGTGTTCATGTGTTGATGCTGAGGTTCCCTGTTCTAGCAAACAGTTAACAGGATATTTTCCTATTATACTTATGCCAAACATTACATTATATTTACCAGATATCAGTTTTGTTCACAGTTTATTTATAGTTGATGTAATTAAGAAGTTAGCTCCTGCCCAACTGACAAGCAGAAAATGCATCAAGTCCTATGAGGCTTAAAGGGCTTTGAGTGCTTAGGTAGAGGGAAAAAAGGCAACAAAAACAACAATGGAGCTGGGTAGGAACAGACTGATGGGTAAACAGATGGACAGAAGTTCACACACCATGAGGAAGGATGCAACAAAGAAGCAAGGGAGATGCAGATAATATGTACATAGGAGGAGATTAGAGCAGAGTGGACACACCTGCCACAGCACAGCTGAACAGAATCTAACAGACAAGACACGGGAAGCAGAACTGAACATGATCCACACGAGACAGAGGACTATCACAATAAAACAGTATGTAATGCACACGCTGAGAGCCAGATAAGACACGTGAACTTAACATAGGGACCGGAGAAGCAAGGGAGATAAAAAACAGATAAAAAGACATGGAGACATGACTGACTGGGGAGACAAAAGGATGAAACACAGATAGATAAATACCGGGACCAGGATTAAAGATGTATTAACCAGACCAGACAGGGAAACCAAATAAACACAGAGACAGAACACAGAACAGAGACCAGACAGACACAAGGACATGACCAGGGAGAAAAAAAAGAGACACTGTTGACAGATCACAGAGATGAGACTAGGATAGACTGCACACAAAAAGAAACTAACATCATCAAACAAGAAACCAAGAACTAGATGTACAAACTCAGACGCATTAGGAAAACCATACTCAAGATATAAAAAATAATATGTCAAAATTTCCAAAGAAATGATGAATTCCAGTACAGAAACTCACAATACTGGCACAAAGACCGAGGACAATGACGTATGGCCTCTTAATTTTGTGGAGGAATTTTGATAATAACACTAAACCCTTTGTATTTACTATGAGAACAGATATTAGACATGTTGGAATGTTGCTAATATCTTATGATCTTAATGAAAAACCTGGAAAACAAAAGAAAGATTATTTCTTCTGGTCTTTTGCAACTAAGCCAAAAATTTATTTATCAATGAATTACAGAATGATTGCAAATAACAGCTGTGTACAGCTGAAGCTACAGAAATGTCACATAACTCACGTTCAATATTAACATCTGTATCATCAGATTTGCACAAATTGTCTGCTAAGATCTTTGGATGTCCCTTGGATGACCTTACTGGGCTAAAATCAGTACTTTTCAAGAGAAAAGAAGAATTAGGCCAGTTATAAGGGCTTATTGCACAAAGGTGTGATTATTAACCACCATTTAGCCATCATCACAACACAGAAAAAACTACTTTACTTTAAAACTACTACTTTATTCAAGAAAACAGACAGAAAAGTAGAGAGCGAGAGCAAAGGGGAATGACATGCAGGAAATGTTCCAGGTTAGAATCAAACTCAGATCCCAAACCGAATCACTTAACCCTACACATAAAAAAAATAGCTGAATGTGCATGGGTCTATATCCCTAATACATTCAGGGAGGTCTCCCTAAACATGCCGACACACTTTAAAGGCGATCATGTAATTGGAAAGTTTTGGTTTTGATTATCTACAAAGTTTTATTTTAAAATAAGAACTGTAGACACTGGATTTGAAGACCTAACGTAGCGACAACCACCCTTTTTAAGTCTTTCTGAAATCAAAAGCTAAATGAGTGTAAGGAATAATGATAAATCAGTTTAATTGCGAATGACAACATGTCTAACTGACTAGTGTACTAGTATTATTAATCTCCAGTATTAATCTCACTATATGATAGTGTGTTAGCTTAGAGGCTAACAGCAGCTGGACGAAGCATGTTTTCTTTGATTCGTCTTCACACTAAAGTAGCTTGTTGTGTAACATTACAAGGAAAAAAGGAATGGTAACAATATGGCTGGATTAGTTAAGTCATGTTTAAAAAAACAAGGATCAGGATAGTATATGCTCACCTTGTGTTCTTCTACTCGGCGTTTGATGTCCTCCAGGTCAGGTCCCAGTGCCTGAGCCCCCATCTTCTTAATACGTGCTTCTGTCACATCCAACCAGTCTGTGAGCTGTTGCAGCTGTTCATGCTGCAGGTCCATCAGAACTTCATGGAGTCTGGGAGTGAGATGCAATTCACTGATGTCTTATTTTTAAACCATAACAGTCTGGTATTTACATAGCTCTTTTCTAGTCTTACTTTTTACCAAGTGCTTCATCTATCTCACTTCCACACAGCCACTTTCAAATCATCAGTTAAGCTAACATACATGTCTTGGACTAAGGAGGTATGGAGTGGTGACAGTGTTAACCTGACAGTGCTAAACTAACATTGCTGTACCATGCTACCATGCTATCCACAAAGACAGAAGTGTTTAAACCCCAGGCACTAGCGATTAGTGCTGATTTACTTGATTGACACTTAGTATCTTGTCTTAGTGGTATGGTGTTAGTGGGGTGACATTAGTTGATAGATGTGTTATTGAAAATTTTTTTAAATAGGATATGCTCTCCTGAAATAAGTGGTAAAGCACTCTTTTTGAGCACTGTATTAGGTCGAATTAACTTACAAGAAGCTTATACATTTTTCTTTCATGTTTTTTTTTTCTTTCTTTAAGGAAAAGATCTTATAATGAGTGCTACAAAACAACTTGTGCTTGGTATCTTGCTTAAGGATATTTGGGAAGCAGACTGGAAGAGCCAGGAATCGAGCCATCAACCTTCCAATTAGTAGGTGACCTGCTCTACTTCAACAGCTAAACCTCAACCCTATTGAAAAAATTGTGGACTATGCTTAAAAGCCTGATCCCTGCCAAGAAACCAACCAGTTTAAATTAAATCCATTTTAAAGAAGTGTCCACAAATATAGAGACACAATTATGCCAGAAGCCTGTTGATGACAGTCATTAAGTGCACCTAATGCATGTTTGACCAAATATTAGTGGCGGTCTATGCATATATTTTTAATATTTTTAATATTTAATATTTTTAATATTGTTATTGTTAATTGTACTGATGCTTGTTTAATTAATTGCATTTTACTGTATGTACCTGCTCTGTCGCTCCATGCTAGCGACTCTTAGGTGCTCCCACCGGGAGTTGAGAAGGTTCATTTGCTCTCTGACTTCAGAATCCTCCTCTTCACTCAGGTTTCCTTCCCCCAGCAGGGCAGCACCAGCCCGGAGGACTCGTCCTACACTGCTCTGATGTGTTGTCAGCTCCACCATATACCCCTATTATTAAAGAAACAGATGGAAGAATTGCACATGCATATTCACAGTAATTCGACTATTTTTTGCCTAAGTAACCCTACAAAGGTGAGGGGGTACCTCATATTATTATGGCAACTATTTCTCAGTTCACTTAAGCACCTCAGAAAATGTAGTTTTACCTACTGCTTCATCTATTTTATTGAACACTTAACTGCAATGTGATCCTTCCAGGATATCAGAAGGCAAAATGGTCAGAGTTAATCTAATTCTGAGAGCATCAAAGTCCTGGAAGCTCCTATTCATTATAGTTAATGCATCACTTACAGTTAAAGCTAAAAACAGCTGCCCATTGCTATAACAGCTACTTCAGGAAACCAGCTATTCCCATAGCAGATATAAAATGCTTACAAACAACAGATTTTAAAAAAAATTACATACCTAAAGTTTTGTTACAGTAAGATATCCATATCTTACAGATTTAACTGATGAAACCTTAAATGTAAGTGCAACAGTTTATTCCGACTGTGACTTAAACCCCTTTCATATTTCTGCTCTTTTATCACTTTTCACAAGCAAAGTGTGATGTTGATTCTGTAGATTTTTAAGGTCCCCCTTCACATTTTAAATTGTGAAACTGTAAAATTATTTTTTTAGCTATTGCATATTCTATGGATTGATGACATTGGAAAATACAGTTGTTTTCAATCTTGGATTGACCACTTTAATGCACCCCCAGCCAAAAGAGCTGAAACCCAAACATTAAATTGAATGGGGTAAAAAAAAATGTATTTTTGTTGTGTTTGCATCTAGCTACAGACTGAGGCGTGCAGTTGGAGCCCTATTATCACTGTAGGAAACTGAAAGGTTTTAGATATTTAAAATGTGTTTCTAATGTTATTCATGGTTGTTGTATCATATGTTGTTGTATCATAAATATGGTGCACCCCAGTGTCATGTGGCTCTAAAAATTATTTTTGTAAAGAAAAACCAACAACTTCATGAATTGTTTTTGTGGATTAACAAACATTTGGACCACATGTAAACTGTGACGTAGCATTTTAAAATGCTGCAACATTAAATTATCAATGATCAATGATTATCAGTGATGACCAAGATAATTAATAATTTATCAGCTGCTGCTGATACAAATATGAGAATCTTTTAAAATAAAAAAATTAAGTAAATGAAGACGAGGTCCTCAGAAAGCCTATTTTTTCTAATCCTGTGCACACAGAATAATACCTTAGTGTTATTTGGGCTTTTCACCTATAATTATACAGTTCCAAAGATTCAGCCGTACGCAAATGTGTGAATATACATAAAATCCATTTAGACATTTAAGAAAGTACAAACATCTTATTACCAGCTGTAGTTTAGTTTGTCTAGTGTCCTAAACTATATAAACTATTCTGACAAAAGAATTTAAAATTCCATTAAATCTAAAAAATTCACTGTTTTGCTTTGGGAATCCTGAAAATAAGTGTTAAATCTTTAAAAAATTAATAAAATACATTTATAAAGATATTTAATTTAAAAACCACGATCCAGCAGGATTTCACTAGCCCAGCTCCTACCTCGTGTGTGTGAAACTGCTCCTTAACCTCCTCCACATGGCTTGAGATAGGAGCCTGGCCCTGGAGACCATCTTCAGCTGACAGAAGCCACGTCAAGACCTTAAAAGTTAAATTTAATTAACAATAGCATACTTAAAGAATAAGTTAAATTCTTTTTTTTTCAACAATACAGTTCTTTTTCTTCTTGTTTATCTTTTGGTTGCTCCTTTTAGGGGTTTCTATATCAGATAATCTTTTTCCATCGCACACAACTGCTAACATCCTCTTCTGTCACACCAGCCCTCTACATTTCCTCTTTCACTACATCCATGAACCTTTTCTCTGGTCTTCCTCTTTTTCTCCTGCCTGAAAACCCCATTTTTATACATCCTTTGTCCGATCTATCTATCTGTACTATTGGGTTAAAGTCAGAACTCTGTACAAGCTAGTAAAGTTCTTCCACACCAAACTCACTGGCCCATGTCTTTATGGACCTTGCTTTGTGTACTGGTGAGCAGTCATGTTGAAACAGGAAATCCTTCCCACAAAGCTGAGAGCATGAAACTGTCCAAAATGTCTTGGTATGCTGAAGCATTAAGTTTCTTTCACTGAAACTAAGGGGCTGAACCCAAGTCCTGAACCCCCCACCCCACATCTTCTACACCATAATCTCCCACCAAACTTGCCACGATGCAGTTAGACAAGTACCGTTCTCCTGGCACCTGCCAAACCTCATCTATCTCATGTGTCGTATTGCAATACTGAGAAGCAGGATTTATCCATCCAGAAAACACGTTTCCACTGCTCCAGAGTCCAGTGGCAGCGTGCTTTATACTACTCCATCTGATGCTTTGCATTGTGCTTGGTGATATAAGGCTTGGACACAGCTCCATAAAGATCTCTACGCACTATTCTTTAGCTAATCAGAAAGCCCCATGAAGTATGGAGGTCTGTAGCAATCAACTCTGCAGAAAGTTTGCAACCTCTCTGCACTATGCGCCTATGCATCCACTGGAATATTTAGTAGAGAGTTGAACTTATTGCACAGGTGGCATCCTAACATGGTACCGCAATGAAATTCACTGAGTTCCTGAAAGTGACTCATTCTTTCACAAATGTTTGTAGAAACAGCCTGCATTTAAAATGCACTGCCCTGTGACAGTGTGCCATCGAAGAAACCACACATTTGTTGTACAAGGATCACTGGGGGTTGTCACATGCAGGTGGTGACTCTCTCTCTCTCTCTCTTTCTCACACACACACACACACACACACACACACACACACACACACACACACACACAATATTTGCTTCTGTACATTAAATGTTTTATAAAGTAGATACGAGTCCTTTATCATCACCATATTTGTCTTACCTCCT
>VUQG01031655.1:0-11445 GCA_015106755.1 Etia nguti | reverse complement strand
ACCTAAACTAGAACACTAGACACTATGGAATAAACTAAGATGAACAAAGAGAATCTTAAACATGAATCACAATACAAAATTATAAAGACACAAGGAACTCAAAATGCTGGGTCGAGAGACCCAGGATCCTGACAAGTGCTTTTCATAAACACGAGTACAAGGAGCGCACAAATCAAAAGACAACATGAAGCAGAAATAAAATGTGTCACTCATATTTATCAGTAAACAGAAATATCTTTAGCAGACTTACTAGAGTCTTATCTGAGGCGCTATTATTTTTGCCTTTTCAACTATTGCTCGTAATTTCTGCTTAGAGCTGACGTTTCTGTTTCAGTATTCTGTAAGTTTTGAGTTAATCCCTATTTATTGCATTACGCTTACTCTTTCTTTCTAAGAAAGGCTTCTCGCTTCTCTCTCCTTTTGCCTTTGTCACTGAGACACAAACACAGACTGTCATCACATTCAGCAGATGTTACTTTGGCATCCAACGTCCATGGAAGATGTCCGTGAAAGAGCCGTTGCTATTGCACAAGTTTTTAGGGAACAGAAACAGTCAAAAGAAGCAAATGTTCCAGATGGCTTTGACCTTAAGTAGGCTGTCACTTAAGTGAGATATAAAATAAAATGTATTTTACCTTTGGATAAAAAAAAACAACTTGAAAATTGTAATACACAGTAAAGCTCTTGTTAAAAGTCTGCTCATGTGTCATCCCTGCTTAATTTCATTGCCTCCCTGCGAGCAGGTGCTCAGAGTTTGAAGCCCGAGGATGGAGCCTCTCTGCGTTCAGGTGCCGTGGACCTGCCGTGGCAAGATGAGCTGTGCTGTGAGTCACCTTCAGCCCACCTTGGTGTGGAGGGAGGCAGCGCAAATTCACCGGAAGCGAACCTCTCCCAATCAAATCTTCCACACAGTCCCGGCTGCATTTTTAAGAGCTCGAGAATTGATTCACATCATCCCCGATCCTCTGGCGGTAAGAGTTTAGCTCCAACATGTTTCATAACAAATACAGTAGGCCTTAATACAAAGAGTCTGCTAGTGTTGTGTGTAGATACTCATCTGTGTGATCACGTAATCATGTCCAGGTCGAAACGGCTCTGCTCAAATAATGAATGACATCATTTCATTTCTGTATCTTGACATACTGAAATCTAAATTATGGTCGTCAGGTTATTGCAATGCCTGTTTTTTCTTTTTCTTTTCAAAAAACCTCTAAAACCGCTTGTAAAAATACACAAAATTCCAAAAAGGATATCTTTTTTATTTTGTGTAGATGCAAAAATTAACATCTGATGAAAAACTATTGTATACTTAGCACTAACTCTAAAGTCTCTAAAAATCAGGCTGACAGGCTATTTGCGCTTAAATGGCCTTTATATCTGATGTTGCTGCCACTTTCCTGTCAGGCTGGCTGATGAGTGTTCATAAGGTACATCTCACTAGGATTTTGGGTGTTTTTATTCTTTTTTTTGTAAGGAGAAAAACTAATCGGCACGTAGGAGTCATAATTATAAAATCCCCTCTCTGCGTTGTATGGATCTGAAAGTACACGGGGAACGGTGAAGAGAATTTGTTTATTTGCGCTGATCTATCAGGTGCTGTGTTGCATAAGCGCTTCCAGCTTTATGTGAATGTTAAAAGGTCTCCAGATGCTTTATGATGCCTAACAATCAGGAGTGATTCACCTTCTGTAAAACACAGGAGGTAGACGAGATCAGGTAGGTGGTTTGATCCCTGGCACCTTGTCAAAGTGTCCTTGGGCAGGATACACACTCCCAGAACGAAACCTGATCTACACTGGTAAAAAAACAGAAAAACAACTCTGTATGATAAGAAGAGCGTGCTGTGTGAATGGATAAATGTGGCATGAAGTGCAAAGCACTTTGAGGTGTTGAAAATTCACAATTGGGTGCATTTTATTTACAGACACAAACAGCGGGGCCACAGAGTACGCACTCATACCTCTTTCATTCATGTTTTTCACTGCTTTCAGCAGCCAGACATTTCCCACAGTGATGGGAAACTGATAAAACCCGATTACGACCATTTGCCTATATACGTAAAGCATGTGCCGTAAATAGATTTGATGCAATGGTTAAAATGGATGGGGCACTGTTGTGCATCAAGTGTTTTTCTTATCACTTTAAAAACTATAATCTCAAATTTCAGTTAATTTTTTTTAGTCAACCCTGATGATTGTGACATGAAAGCTAACTGTATTTCAGAACTTTTACTTGAGCAAAGAGGCCAAGGTTGTTCATGCAGCTTAGGATTTCAGTGTCAGAGAGGGTTTGTTCCTTTTTACCAGGCTGGAGGAGGCCTCTCACCAGACTGCCACTCATTCTCGGGCTGCTTCTAAGAATGTTAAACCAGGCTATTTTCTTAGAAGCCTTCATTCGGATGTCTGCCAACAGTCTCCTAACATGCAAATGTAATTTCTTTTCAGGCACCTGTCTGGACATCCTCTGCAGAATTGATGGAAACTGGCGAAATTTAATCTGCGATCTTCGGTCTCGTGGCCAACCGTCCGACAGTCTTATGGCAGTCAGCTTGCAGCGGCAGTTGTGAGTGTGAAGCGGCTCTCTTTAATGGCTTCATGTGCATTTTGCCTGTTGAGAGTGTGTGAATGAGTGATTGTGTGTGCCTGTGTGTTTTAGTCTGATTGGCGATGTCTCAACTGCTCACTGGGGGGTTAAGTGTTTATCTCACTGGCTCCAGGCTTGTACTGTGGTAGGCATGATGCGATTGGGTTAGCACTGACCTAACAAGCACTTGAGAATTTTACTCAACGGTTTCCCCCCTCAAGTCTGATTTATTAGCTGTTTTGACATTTTTTTGAGCACTTAAAGTACTTTTTCTCCAAGTCAACCAAGATATAAGAAAATATAAGAAAAGATATAACACAACAATAAAGTGAATAGTGAAATGTCACTAAAATGCACCACACTGAAACATGATAATCTAACATACCAAGAAATGCCAGAACTTTCTGACTGAAGTGTTTTACCGTCTGTTTACAGATTTCAGCAAGATGCTGACTATCCTGCATCTGAAAATCCTGTTGTTTGTGAGGCGCAGGATTCCTTCATGTGCTCACTCACTCTTGACCCAACAACAAGCTTTGTCGCCATGGTAACTGTCAGCATCTCTGATGCCGTGGCTCCACCAGTTCTGCTCAGAGTTCCTGCCCGACCTGGTGAGAAAGGGTGACCGTCTTATGTATTGTGGCAAAACACAGTGTGGCTTCCAGTATTTTCATGTGACATGATTCATAGCGGGGAGTCACACAAAAAACCTACTAATCAGCTTCAGTCACACAATGCACAGGCTTCCCTAATTAAAGTAATAATTTCAGTTAATAAGTTTGCCTTGTAAGACAGTGACATTCTGGTATTTGGTAATTTTCTGGTGTTTTGTATATGAGTCCACAGCGTGGTCACATATATAGGCGTATTACGGTTAGCAATCAAAGAAGCAAGTTCCCAAACATTCTCATGAAAGGTTCTAAGAATACATTTAGTCTATGTATGACGGTAATGCCGAACCTCTCATTGCTTAATTCTGCATTCTGACGTTCAACCTTAATGTGATGGACAGATAAGGAGAAAGACCTTTCTATAGCTGAACCGTGACTGGAATACAGCTAAAAGCAACTGGCCCCCGGCCTTGTGTGTCTGTGTGTGTGCAGCTGAGCTGTGAGATCTCCGCAGTAATAGACAAGCACTTTGCATGCTGAGTTTGTTCAGCCAGACCGCTTAGATTAAACAGCACGGAGCAGAAAAGAAACCGAGTGGTAACAGTCAGGCTTTTGCAGTCTTTTCACTGCACCGCGGCAGTTTTATCCTTTTGGTTCATTTAATTGAACTTCAGTGATCTTGAAACCAAACTTGTATTATTCATGTCTTGTAAAAATAGGGCCCCCTTAATGAGGTGTCGATTTTACATTTTCTCAACCAAAGTTCTAGGTTTGAGGCTCTCTGTTTGGCATATATGTATTTACAATGTGTAATATATTGTTTGCATCATGTAAATGGCTAAAGTGGCTGTTGGATTTTTGTGTTTTCTCTGTATTCTTGGAAAAAGAAAACACTTTGTTGATACAGTCTATTCAGACTCGACTGAGTTATAGGAAGCACCAGGAACTGGCACTTGAGGCAATTTCCTGTTACCTGCACTGTGTGAACTGTCATTAAGTAATGGTGCTGCAGTTGTTGTCATATTAGGGAAGGCGTAAGTGTTTCCTGATCTTGATTTATGTACATGTGCAAATTAGGCTTTGTGATGTGGAGTAAAAGCACTTCGTGTTCCTAATGGCGGAGTAGTGTGGGAGCAGAACGGTTTGGCTGTTACTCATAATGTTTATTGATCTCTTCTCGCCCCGTGGGCATTTTTGTGGTTTTATGAGACTTAATTATCTCGAGTTGTTTGTGTCATAGTTGAACATGTGAAACGGGACTTTGTTATCAAGCCTGCTCCACCTGTCTGACGTTTGTCTGGGTCCAGGCCTCTGAAAAACCCACCTGAAACAAGCAGTTTTTGTACAGTAGCTTACACAGAACATGTGATTTATAGATTATTAGCAGCATGCTTTGATGACATTTTACTGTTTGACTAAAGCGTAAAGTGAACTTGCCTCTTATACCTGGTTGAGAAAGTAAATTGCATGCTGCTTCATTTATTTAATTTTAATCATTCAGAATCGGAGCCACCTATCATTAGATTTGCATGACTCTAGTGGCATAGTTTCAGAGTGACAGTAAATAACAAACATTACCAATAGGAGACTGTAGGGTTTGTTGTCTTTTTATGGGCCATAAGCTAAGTCAAAAGTAGTCCTATCATTTTACTTGGACTATCCGGTTGTAACCCCTGATGATGCACTCTGACAGCACTGCAGAGTAGTTTTATGAGTGCAGGTAATTTGTCAGATGTGCTGTATATTGATGGTGTCGTGAAGCTTACGCTGCAGTAATCTCTCCTACAGAGAAACCTAGTCCTCCAGGCAACCTGTCACACATTCAGACCATCGAGGCAGAGCTGATCGTGCTCTGGGATGACCCGGCCGACTTTGACGCCGGTCCACTGAGATATGAAGTCCGATACTCCTCCGGCACCACTCACCCGGCCTGGCAGGTAAATACTAACTATTTATACTTAGAAGACTATATAAGAGGTGGAGAGTTTTACTAAGAATTTGCTGTCATATAACAGGATTTCCTGTTTTTTTTTTTTTCTTCATACCTTTGCATGTAAAATGTCAGCTAATATTTGAAACCTGGTTGTTCACCACAAGTCCCCCAGGTTAATCTGAGTGTTTTTGCTTGGGTCATATTGGCTTTAAAAAAAAATTCTTGATTCATAGTGATTATTATAAATCACATATAAACGGGGATGATGACTTTCCCTCTCTGCTTTGGGCACTCTGCCAAGCTAAGATTTCACAATCTGCTTGAGTAACATCAGTGTACTCTTAGACGTGTTTTTTTTCCCTGCTTCATTTCACAATGAAACAAATTCTTCATCAAATGCATCATGCTTCATAACAATAATAATCAGATGCTGCATGCAGAAACAGTCCAGTTCCAGTTGCAGTTCCAGTTAAGAGGACTCTAAACAAAAGCAGCAGCCATGCTGTGACGATGGATTTGACTTAGTCATCACTCCCAGTGGACCACACCCAGCAGTCTGTGGGTACATGTTCATGTTCTTCAGTATTCCTTATCTGTCTCCAGGTGGTGTCTGCACCCGGAGAGCCCAGAGTATCTTTGGATCTGAAGCACGAACTAAACTACACCGTTCAGGTCCGCTGCTCTGGCCTGGAAGAGCCTCCACTGTGGAGTAAATGGAGTGAACCTCACCACATCTACCTGTATAGTAAGAGCTGCTTCCTCACAGCAGATCCTTAGGAGATGATTCATGGGACCATCTTCTTATCCCTCTAGAATTGTTTGAAAATCATATATAGCCACTGTATTCATCAGGTGATCCGGTACTCCATTTCCTATAAGAACTCCGGGAGGAAGTGTAAGATTTATCAGAAAGTAAAGGATAATATAAGTATAATATTACCTTTTTTGCAGTGAGCCTAACATTTTAAACCTGTCCTGGTGGCTGTGGGTCAACTCACATTTTGAGTGAGTTGACCCACAGAGTCAACCCTATCTGAGAGGCTCATGCAGATAGGGTCAAGCACTGACCTCAGTTACTTCCAATCCAAGCTCATTAGACTGAGCCACTGAAAAACTCTTTTGAGTATTTCATCAGAGGTCATTCTCCAGGTTGGTGATCAGCTACAAAGAAATGTAACGTTAAGAGCTCATAAAAATGATTATTTACTGTATCGTCTTTGTTTAATTGTACAGTGCTCAACAAATTTATTTGATCACCTGTCAGAAAAACAAGAAAATGCAAATATTTTATAAATCTGTCAAGCACTGTCTGTATTAGTGCATGCAAAACATATATATATTTTTAAAGTTATTCAACTCAAATCACAACAAAATTTGTCTCAAGGTGCTCTATATTGTAGGTAAAGACTCTACAATAATATGAATTATGAAACTGAAAGTTGAAAAACAAGAGCAAGAACTGAGACATAACAATTCTTTGCATGATCTAAAATCAGAAACCTTGTTCATGTCAGCTTATCAGTGAGTCATACTCTGCTTGGGCTAATTGAGTGCTAATATGATTCCAAAAGCTTTACACAGCACAAGTGACAGTGTTATGTTGTATTGTCACAGCAGACATATTTGTGATGTTTTTCCTAGATAATAGATACTGTTACCAAGACTTCCCATGTACTGTGTGTCAGTGGTACAGTAGTGTGTGTCATGGGGTTAAAAGTTTGTGAGACTCAGCAGCTCAGAGTAATCCCGCTAAAACGAGCCACACAGTCATCCTTGTAAAACAGCAGTAATTGAGATGAGGTGAGGTGTCTTGGCTTGAAGGGTGACTCATAAACTTTTGGCTAAAACGATGTCAGGACAGAAGAACACGCCGCAGACGTTATGCTGAAGCATTCACAAAAGTTGAACTTCTGAGTGAGTCAGTGCTCCTCGCAGAAGTTTCAGGTGGCTGTGCGACAGGAGTCGGATAACGCCCCTCTCGCTCTTTTAATTGCAAACTTTGACAAAAGTTTTCATAATTCCATAGAAAGGTTTGTTTTTTTCTTTTGTAAAGGTCTGCGTGGCAACTGTGGGTGAATGAGAATGAGTCATGTGTTTGATTTGTTTGAGGGTCTTTGTTTTTGTCTTCTTAGTGACATCCATTTGGCTTTGTGTCTTTCGTAAAAGGCTTTTCAAAGTATAAAAAGTTAAAAATTAGATTTCTTTTTTTGAGGCAGTAAACATAACCTAAAATGACAGTTTTTTTTTTCTTTCCTGCTTGCAGTAGTGAGCTACATCCCCAAGACAGTGGTGGCTAGACCCGGGGAGAACGTAACAGTATACTGTGTATTCAACGACCACAGAATGAATGCCAGCATGGCCATGTGGATGCTCAACTACCACCAGTGGCTTCAACCCACCCTGTACCACCCAGTCAACCAGTGGGTAAGAAGTGAAAAAAAAACCCTCTCTCTGCAGAGGTTTTTGTGACTCTCAGAACATTTCTATGGGCCTATTTTTAGAGAAATACAGCCTTCAGTACAGTAAATATTTTTGTTGACCCAAACCAGGTCAGCAAGATCACAGTGCGTCCTTCAGAGAATCAAATGTATGACATCCTGAGGTGTACCGAAAGGTGGAGGATCCCTTACAGCCAGATCTATGTGGAAGGTGAGCTTTGTTGGACCAGTAAAAACAAATCTAAGTGTTATCCAATGTATTTCTGTTACCTATTTTTAGCGCGAAAGTCAGTTCCTGGTGTTTTAAAGTTGCTTGAAATCCATGTCCCTTCAGTGTTCAGTTGACAAAGACAGGAAGTAGAGTGGCGACATGTGAAAGCACAAGAGCGTGAACCAGAATAACCTCTGTGTGCAGGGGCTAGCTCAGGTGATGTGTGTGTGACTGTCACCCAAATTAAATGTGTTTTTCTTTGTGTGTTTCAGGAGCTTACATTGATATAAAGTGTGTAACCAACGGGGACATTGACGCCATGGACTGCAGTTGGACTAACAAACAGCTGACTAAGCTCAGATTTCGATCCAAGTAAAGCACCTTTTCCAATTCAGTTGATATCTTCGGAGTGTTTATGTTTGTTAAAAGATGCTGCATTGTTCATAAAACTTGTGTGTGATGAAAAGCTGGAAGTTACTATACACACACACACAGTGTACCCGGACACCACGTTCACTGAACACACCCTCGACCTGTGTGTTCAGCACTAGAGATTGTGAAGCAATATCAGGAGGTTTCTTTAAACAGTACACTGTAAGTGTGTGCCATCAGTATTTCCAGCCTCGCTACAATAGTAAGCCTCTTCTCTTTAAAACCAGCGAGGCCTGACACGATTATGCAAGCTTGTTGTTACTGACTGATGTACTGCAGATGCTAAGTTGTATTAAAGATGACGAGAACATCTTATTTCATATTTCAGATCATATTTTGTGTGGTTCTGGGGCCATCCCTCTTCTAATAGCACGTATACTTCCCATCAACTATTCTAGTTGGCACCAGTTCTTTATTCTTGGTAAAGTTGCGTTTAATATTTTACTCTTTTTTTTTTCTCCTTGAAGTAACAAAGCTATGACATCAGGTCGGGTGCATTACTGGTCCTGGAGCAACATTCGTTGTGATGTGCAAGAATAATACCAGCACATGCAAATCAGGTCATGCCGAGACAAAAAAGAACATGACTTCAATTGTTTCTCTTTGTTTTTTGTTTTTAATGTCAGGTGGGCTGACCTGCCATGTGACGTGATGGAGGAGAGGGAGAGAGCGGGTGAGAATCTGGGGGAGATGGGGCCTGCCTGCATGGAGGGCAGGCAGAAAACCTGCACCATCCACCCTCTGAGGATGAACTGCTATAAACTGTGGCTGGAGTTGCCATTCCAACTGGGTCCCATCAGGTCCAAACCGGTCTATCTGTCACCTGTAGATCACGGTGAGAAAGATGGATTCATTTTACTTAAAGAGTTCCAGACTTATTGAATGTTCTTCAGCACCACCGTTACTCCAGGTTCACCACAAATCACAGCAACGTGAAACAAACCAAACTTCTGTGACTGACTTCTGTCTTTCCTGCAGTGAAGCCTCACGCACCCGCTAACGTGAAGGCAGTGAGCCACAGCAGTGGGGTCCTGGAGGTGACTTGGCAGGCTCCGCCTTTGCCAGCCGATGGTCTCCAGTGTCAGTTTCAGTACCACTCGCCATCCATCGTGAGCCCCCAGCCGAAGTGGAAGGTGAGCTTATCGCACAGTTTGGCAACCACACGCTGTGAATAAATGTTTGGTGTGGTGAGTTGCACAAATCAATTATTCAAAATAGCCTCTAAATATAAGTTCGGAATGAATTATATTTCTATAATGACATGATACTGGATGATTGTCAGAACCTTCGACTCTACTACTGTTAGCCTCCTGTGAAACACCCAGAATAAAATATGTCAAATTAAGTATTTCTTTAAATGATACAGGATGCCCTGACATAACCTCAGCTTGTGTGTCTCTTATGAGATCAAACTGCAGTCCTCTGATTGAAAAATTCTCCTGGAAATTGGACAAACGCTCTCATTTGTGTTCTCATCTCAAAATTTGCTCAAAATACCAAAAATATAAAGAAATCATTTTCTGTCTTTTCATAAAGTAAGGAGGCTAGACAGAGTGAACAGATGTGTACTGTGCAGAGCGAACATTTTCCATTAGGAATGCCTGTCGTTTCTTTAATGAGCTCCAAAAATGTCTGCAGCTTCAGAGTCCTGTGCGGGTTCCGTGGGCAGAGGTCGCCGTGCCAGATATGTGCCGCGTATACGTGGTTCAAGTGCGCTGCATGCACACCAACGGCACCGGCTACTGGAGCGACTGGAGCGAGTCTGTCTACTCCACTCCGCAAAACAGCAGAGGTAAAACATGTTATCAAAACAGCAGCGGTGGCAGCCTTGACTCCTGATACGAACGTTCGTTTCGAGTCGTGTCTGACCATGTGATTTCTGCTCTAATGGACACAGCGCACACAAATGCCATCTCCTAGCAGAGAAATACAAAAGTAAAGGCTGCGAGTGGATGTAATGTTTGCTAATTGATCTCCTCAGCTCCTGAACGTGGCCCTGATTTCTGGAGAATCCGTCAAGATGATCCACACGGAAACCTGTCTAACATCACGCTGCTGTTTGAGGTACATAGATTACAGTATTCAGCTTTTTTATTAAGACTTAGGTGCAGTGATATTCTTCTTGTCTGCAGGTCCCCCTAAAAGACACAAAAAGAACTGCTAAACAAGTATTTTCTCTGTGGCTAAACCTGATATTTTTTATTCCTCCGTGGAGTGAAGCTTAATATTTGATCAAATGCTATAAGAAAACACTTCAATAAACCACACTATTCCCTATTAGATTATTTATTAAGACTTTATTTAATATGCAAGGACTTTGAATATCTCATCATCTACAGTGCGTAATATCATCAAAAGATTCAGAGTATCTGGAGAAATCTCTGTGCACGATTGACAAGGGTGATAATCACTTATTGGATGCCTGTGGTCTTTGGGTATCCAGTATCCAATAAGGAGGAAGATGCCATATGAACATGACCTAGAAATGTTGCTGTCTGCATTGAGGCAAAGTGGAAACAGTTCTGCGGTCAGACAAAAGTCAAATTTAAATTATTTTTTGCAAACGTGGACACCGTGTCAGTGAGGCCAAAAAGGAGATGGACCATCTAGTTTGTTATCAGCGCTCAGTTCAAAAGCCTGCATCTCTGATCCTATCGACCAGGGTTCTCAAACTCGCGGCCCGGGGGCCACTTGCAGCCCACGTCAACCCTACTTGTGGCCAATATATTGACGTGAAGAAATATAATGCAATCTGGCGCTTGAAGTTACTTTTTCTGTTAGGGAGGATTTGTTTGTTGTTGAGTGCAATGTTAAAATAATGTCACGGTTCTGGGTCCTTTTTGACCCAGCGTTTTGAGTTTTAGTTTATGGTTTATGTTTAAGCCCTTCAGGTTTTCCAAGTTCATTTTTTATCATGCCTAGGTTGTTATAGTTCTTTGTTATTAGATTCCCCTTGTGTCTTCCACCCCTGTTAAGTCTCCCTTGCCCTTCATGTGTTTCATGTCTGTCTTACGTCGTCAAGTTCAGGTTGTCATGTCTGCGTCTTATGTTTCCTGTTTTATTTTGAAGAGGTCTTGTGTTCCTGTGTTCATCGTGTTTAGTTTTACCCTTCCACTGTGACATCGTTATGTTCATGTGTGTCAGCTTTTCCCCATGTGTTTCCACTTTCCTCATTAGCCTCCTGTGTGTCTTAGTCGTGTGTTGTCAGTCATTCCTTGTCAGGTCGTCTGCTTGTCC
>VUQG01031652.1:0-10266 GCA_015106755.1 Etia nguti | reverse complement strand
GGTGTATTTATTAGATTGTTTTGTCTGGAAACCTTTAGAGACTAGAGTTCCATGGTCATTAAGTCTAACTTTGCTTAATCTTACACTAAGATTTTAGATAATAATAAGATGAGAAATACTTTTCTTACCCCATATTTTGTAAATTCTCTCATTGTAGCAGTTAATATGGAAATAAATATATCAATTTAACAAGTGAAATATTTCAAATTCAAAAAAACAAACCTGTGAAATGAAGACTAGTTTTGGTTCACAAGCACATGTGCACGCACATCATCCTATTGTATCAGTTGAATTAAAACTATTTAGATCAGGGGTCTCAAACTCCAGTCCTCGAGGGCCGGTGTCCTGAAACTTTTCCATGTGTCCCTGCTGCAACACACCTGAATAAAATTAGTAGGTCATTAGCAAGACTATAGAACTTGACGGCATGCTGAAGTGGCAACCCCTAACCCTACTCAAGTAAATCTAAGTAAATGTAAGTGTTTGGAAAAATGTACTTCTAAAAGTACTTTTATTGCACCATGTTTATTCACTCATGAGCTGCTGTAACATGAATCAAATGGCTGAATTGCCACCTCAGCACGCAGTCAGGTTCTATGAAGTCTTGCTAATGACCTACTAATTTTATTCAGGTGTGTTGCAGCAGGGACACATGGAAAAGTTTCAGGACACCGGCCCTCGAGGACTGGAGTTTGAGACCCCTGAATTAGATTAATCCATTATTTAAAACATCAGTGATTTACAATGTGTCAAAAAAGAAACTGAACATCAGACTCAGCTGAACCAAACCCGTTTCATTTGATTATTTTGTAACTGCTAAAAAGTTAGAGATTCAGTTCAGCCAGACACAAGGCAGTGCAAAGTCGCACATTTTCACATTAAAATCATCAGAAGATAATTCATTCTTGATCTTAGAAGCAGCAGTTGAAAGCATAATTTAGACTTTTCTTTTTAGAAACTGACTTTTGTCCACACTGGCTTAAAAGCTGAGCTTATCTGAGGCCAACAAATGAGCGAGATAGCGGGAATCAAAGGGCACTGAAAGTACGGGGCAAAGGAGCCAGCAGGCCCCCACTTTCTTTATAAGTGGGGGATCACTATGTGGCAATATTCTCATCCCTACTCTGCCTCTGATTGGATAATGTCTGTTCCTCCATCAGCCTTACAAGTTACAGCACACAAATCCACAACGTCAATCACTTCCATGTTTCCTCTTCATTATCTGTGTCACCAAACTAGGAACGCGTTCTGGAAGCATGATCTTTTCAATGATATGCATGAAGCTTTAGGCAAATCGAGGGTGTCTTGCATCTGGAGAGTCCAGGAATATATTCAGCAACTGGAGGGCTTATTTCTTCTCTCTGACATTTTCAGAAACACACATTACTGAAATGTTTTCATAACATATGGGAATGGTTGCAACTGAGGTAGCATGTTGCTCTTGATTTGAAATCCAACAGCAGAAAGCTCATGAGATGGGCCTGCGTCCAATCACGTGAACCTCTGTGTTTCGGTGGTCTTGGGAGGCTAAAGAGGAGAGGAAGATCACGATCACTCATCTATTCACTGTCACTGACTCGCCCATCAAGAGGTCAGCAGAAGAAGCAGGGTGACCCCTCGCTGCCGCTGTGGTCACATGCCATCAGATTCCAGAAGCTTCGGTTTGGACTTTGGCTGAAAGCAAGCAGGTGGATCACCAACTGAGTTTGTTTTGGTTATACTGACAGTATTATTTATCAAATAACTGTTTCAGAAGTTCCTAGAATGCAAAAATGAGAAAATGAAGCATAAACTGCCTCCTCATCCTCACTCAAATTATAGAGTCCCAAGTTGTTCCTCCATAATTCAACGCTTGTAAGGCAGCTCCAGATCTGACTGAGCTGAATTTCTTTTTAGGGTTTTTTTTTTTCCTTTCACCATCTAAGATATAACATGCATAAGGCTGTGAACAGCTACCATCACATCTGGTTACCTCATGCTGCAACTAAGAAAACCAAATTAATGAGTAAATTAATTCATGCATTTGCTGCAGGAATATTTGCATCAGTTGCTGCAGTTACTTTCACTGGTCCATCAAGCGCTCTGCCTCCTGTCCACTAGACCACAGGCACCGCTAGTCCAACCAAACCAGCAGAATCATGTGAGAGTATGAAAATCTGGCAAATGGAGCAAGATAATGTCCCCTTTATACAAAATCGGAGAAAGCGCTAAGTCATTTTCCAGTGGGACAGAATCAAATGAGTGTGAAGATATCAGAAAATCATTTGGTTCTGTTTTATGACTCAGCTGATTAAAAAAATGTTTAGAAACGCTTCTTTGAAACAGTTAATTACTCTATTTCTAATGATTGGTCTTTTTTCTCTTTAAACTGGCAATTTTACCAATAAATAATTATTAAAGGATGTATTTTCACCTGATTTTAAATTCTCTTTAAACTGCATATTGATGCTATGTATTGACATTACTTTGGCAACAGCCTGTATTATCAGAAACATTTTTCACCTTCACTTCATTCTTCAACATACCCCTCTACTCCTCGCTGATGTAATTACCGAGCTTCCCCTCAGGGATCAATAAAGTTCATCTGATCTGATATCATCTTCTCATCTCATCTCATTTTATCCTCCACTAGGGGTGAAAGACACAGATTCACAGAGCTACATAGAAAATGTCGTTTGGATAAAGTACATATGTAAAATCTTTTCAGATGTGCTATCAGGATGTTCCCTCAGGAAGAGGAGCAATCTATAGTTACCCCCCGGGTGATCTTCCAGGAGTTTTTCTACTTATTTTGTAGTCTTTTGGAAAAACTTGCTTCATAAAAAAGAAAACTCCTTTAGATGGTTCAAGTGTTCCAACATCACAACTTCTCCTGAAAGCTCGGTGATGACATGCACATCACATGTTTGAAGTCTTTTTCAGTCTTTCATTTTCCAACTTATTTCTCTTTTTTTAGCGTTGTTACGATTTGATGTAGTCTTCTTTCACCTTCTGCTTCTTTTATTTTACTCATATTTACCGTAGTTAGTTTTCACCCAATTAAGACTTTGAATCTGCTTTGAATCTGTGGACTAATTACTCCATCTTATTTTCTTTCTGAGTTGGAATCATTTGCATATGCAAAGATCTAAACCTGGACTGCTTTCAAGTAAAATTCAGACGAATGCATGCAGTATCATGGCTATCCTGCAAAACTCTAGCTAAATATTTCCCAATTTCAACAAGCATGATAATATTTAACTTAATTATTCTCTATCAGTTCGCTTAAGCATCACAATTAAACCAACAAGATGACAAACATGGGAGTTGTGTTGCAGTGCTATTACATCCACTCCCTTCTTCTTGTACTTAATTTAACACACTGCTGTGTGCACAGATATCTACCTGTCAGAATAAAGGTATAACACGCATTGATTTATTTGTGTGTGATGACATAAAAGCCGGGAAGAGTTTGTTTTATTCTCCCCGCAGGCTGAATAAAGGTGAAGTTTTCTCTGTCTCTGGGAGCAGACTGAAATGTAGGAGCTCTGCAGCTTCGATCTCAGATGATCATCTACAAAGGTGTTTATGGAGGGAATCCAGCCAACACGCTGTGCTGTGTTGAATGATTTGGCTGAGAAACGGGAGCCAAGAGCTAGCCTGCCGTGCACGTTTTCTAACCCGAGTGAGCACAGCGCAGGGTAATTATTTGGCAGAAGACATTGTGAAATGGATATGACAGCTGCAATTACAATGAGGATGAAGCATGACTGCCATGCTGGCCTGTATTTTCTGTACCGTTACAGGCCCTTATGTCACTACGGATTTGGGGTTATTTGGGCGTGAATCAAGATTAGGAGAAGTCGATGGTTAATGATTTGAGATATTAAGGGAGGCAATGAAGACAAGTTAATATTCTAAGAGGATCTGGGTAAGAATACCAACCTGGATAATTACAATTCTTTATCTGCTGTGCCCAACCATTTTTTGTCCTTAAATCTGAGATCCAGATTAAAAAGTCTGTACGGTCAAATTCATGTACCTTGCAAAGATAGCCAAATTGTTATACTGAAAAGTTTGTATCAGTATAGGCACAGAAATTCCAATCTGCCCTCACTCTGAAGTCATGCTCAGCGCCTGTGGGCTTCACACTGTAACACACTGCGTAGACATAATTCTGTAACATGTAGCGTAGACTCAAAAGGAGAATATCGCTCCACCAGCCTCCTGACATGGATCGCTGTAGGATGTAGATCTAACATACATCAGAAAAAGACGTTTAAGAAGGACATGTTTTGTCAGAAATTGCTGCTAATAGTGCGTCCAAAACGTGAGAAAAAAAGGCTTCCTTACCAAACATCAGTATATGATGAGTTGAGGGTGAATATGAGTTAACCAACAGACAAATATCGCCGATGCTGCTGGCATGACTCAGAACGGGAGGAAATAGAGCAGAATTTCTTTCTTTCCACAACCACGTACAGATACCGGTTTGGGGTTTTTTTTGTTTTTTCACAGACATTATAATGACCTGCAGATAACCTGACCTGAGTACCTACACATGTATTTACCCAAACTTCAGCATGTGTGAAAAAAAGGATGAGTAACCCTCAGTTACTCATCCTGCACAAAGCAGATAAATCTTTACACTACAGCAGACAAGATTGACACGTGTGCAGGAAATCGAGTGTCTGTGTCGGTCCAATCACCTCTGACTCCAAAGGTTATCTCATCCAATCAGTTTTTCTCAGAGAAACTTGTCAATTGTAAATCGATCGTGGCATCTCGTCCAGAGGTTGAATCGGCCAGGAGAAGAGTGAGGAGACTTTATTAAACTGCATAGAAGATATAAAACCTCAGATTCAACTAAACTGTCTTCAATCATGTGTTCATGTCTTCATTGTTATTAATCTCTGGCTCTCTTCCACAGCATGTCTTTTATCCTCCCTTCACCTCAACCGGTCACAGCAGATGGCCCCGCCCCTCCCTGAGCCTGGTTCTGCCGGAGGTTTCTTCCTGTTAAAAGGGAGTTTTTCCTTCCCACTGTCGCCAAAGTGCTTGTTCATAGGAGGTCAAATGACTGCTGGGGTTTTCTCTGTATGTATTATTGTAGGGTCTACCTTACAATATAAAGCGCCTTGAGGCGACTGTTGTTGTGATTTGGTGCTGTATACATAAAATTGAATTGAATTGAATTGTTTTTAAGTTATCACATGGGTTTAGGTCTCACTGTCTCTCTCTTATGTCCAGTCTTTCAACTTTGTACACAGATCACTGAGCTTTGCTCTGCAGATACACCTGGTTTCTCTCAAGTCCAAATCAGAGAAAGAAAACTGGACTAACTCTCAACATTAGCTTTTCTTATTTTTATCTGCACAGCAATTTGGCAAAAGTAACCCGTTTTAACACAAGATTTCAGAAGAAAATTACTTGATGTCCATTCACTGTATCTATCTGTCCATTCATCATCTTAACTGCTTGCCCAAGTTAGGGTTGTAGAGTCTATCCCAGCTGCCACAGCGTGAGAGGCAGATGAGCCCATGTCCTCACATCCACACCTATAGCCAGTTAACCAAATTAGCATGTCTTTAGACTACAGAAGGGTCAAAATACCCATCCTAAGCCCACACAGAAAGCCTCCAACCAACTAGGAGGTTAGAGTCAGGAACATTCTCGCATTAGCTTAAGATTTCAGGTACGAAAACATGAGTTTAAATGAGCATTTAAGACTTTTTCAGGCTTTGGATCCCCAGAGAACCAAAAAAGATTCCTCTAAGAACTGAAGGAAGTATTTTCATAAGACACATATTTTACTTTTCAAGGAACTAGTTATCATTAACTGAAGCAAAAAACAGCTCTTTTCCCAGGATCTCTAATAGACACTACTTCTTTTCCCTATTTTATACAGACTGGTGAGTTCATGCTTACATAAAGAAAAAGTATTCATCACAAGCAGACAACCATTCAATTAATATTTTAAAATTGCCTTTATGTTCTCATAATTTATGTGCAGAAACGCTAAAACACAGGCTCCCTTTATTGGTAAAGTTAATGCTTTAAGTTTCCCTTCATTTGAAGGATTAGTAGAAAAGCTGCTTGAACAAAGCTTAAATGAAGGTTTTATGAACTGAAGGAAGAGCAGACAGAGGAACAAAAGAATATTTAAGTCTTTTCTATATATTTCTCAGTTGTTTTATCCTTTAAAGCCCTTCATTTTAGTCTAACTCAAAATTTCCATGTGATTTGCTTCATAAAATACAAACATAAGACAGAAACACAGTACATATTAGACTTAGTGGAACTGCTCATTGTCTCCTACTTTTTCCATCTTATTGCAATAATGAACAGCTTATCATGAAAGCCATTAAAATTCATGGGTTTTGTCAGCGGTACAGCTCAATGGGAATCGTTGTTCTTTCAGCTTCAGTCAGGTGAAACAACAAGTTGACGCAACACTCCTTCGGTATCTTCATGCAGTTCTTGAGCAGTAAAGAGAATCTTAAATCAATGTTACACAATCCGGGGTTTCCATGAATGTTTTACTCTACCTGTAAATGTCAATGAATTCTGGACATTCTCAGCTGCTGTGGCATTTCACTCTAAATAACTCCAACATATGAAAAGCAAACATGACCATCAGGGAAAGCTCAAGTGAACTGTTCAGTGTCATATTGCTGTGTTTGATGCATTTTATTTCATGTTGAGAATCAAGTGTATGCTGCAACCTCCAGTCCAGTGGTGTTCGGATATTCAAACACCCACACAATAACTCGAAAGAGGTGCGCAATGCACATAATGCTTTATTCCTGGCAACCAGACAGGTGTCAATGTTTGGCTTTCCCTACTTTGCCGGCATAATTTCTAGTGTCAGTTCTATTTTTGGTTGGTCTTTCCCAGATGCAGTTTCAGTGTAAGGGGTGATGTAACATCCCTGTTTGATCCATATCTTGTAGAGCAAAAGGCATGTTAGACAGCAGCTTCAAACAAACTCTTACAACATTATTTTAAATCCTGGTGAGGAGCTTTTAAGGCTTGCATAAGCACCAGAAACGTCAGGCTGAGTTACGGGGCAACCTGCACATCCAAAACATACACGTTAAGCATCAAATTCTGGTATAATGATTCAGCAACAGAAATACTCAAACTGCAGGAACTAAAAAGGGTATGTGCTTTCAATTTGACGAGTGTCTTTCACCACTTTTTGCTGCTAAGACTTTGGCTAGGACACAGTGACAAAACATCAGCTTTCATTACTCAAACCAGTGACATTCATTGACCATTGAGATTCATGTGCAAAATGACACAGGTACTTGGCAATCTTACTTTTATTTAGAACAACAAACAAAATACACCTAGCTGACTGAGTTGTACTCATTAGTGTAGACTGACTCAGGTTGATAACAACATCCTGGCAATTTGTCTGTTTCCAAATTAGATTGCACACCTTCACCAATCTGTCTGAGAATGATTGCAGTGAGATAGACCATGATTATTTATGGACAGATTGCCTCCCACCAGGCAACCCTGCTGTAGTGACGGTCGCCATTGGGCTCTGGGCTCAACCACTGATTTTTCCAAGTCCAAGGAGGTTGCCGCCCTATTTTTACCCTAGTGTGGACTGAGCCAAAATACAATCTTCCCATACCAACCACTCTATTTCCAGGTTTAGCTTCTCTGAAATTAAACTCAAGTTAAACGTTCACCATTTTACACATTAAAGATTCACAAGAGCAAGATCAGGAGCAACTGATCACAACGAGACTTCCAGGGAACAATCCAAACACAGCAGGAGCATTCACAGTAATATAGGAGACCATCCAAACAGCTCTTGATTTTTAAAGTTGTTTTATAATAAACTTCAAGATAATCATTCTTCTATTTTAAACCAGAGGAGTCACACCTTACAGGTCATTAGAAAGACTGAAAATTTAAATCCCTTTGTCATTAGTTTTGCTTTTCATACTCAGAAAGTGTCTTTTTTTAAAACAGTCTACACATGTAACTAAAAGTACTACTGGCAGCAAGCTAAGTTTATTTTTAAATGACTATCCATTTGAAAGTGACAGCAAACAAATGTAATAGTACACTAAGAAATTTCTGTACCACTCACTTTACATTCAATCCATAAGGAGGAGGCTGCGAGTCAGAGTCACCACTATTGTTTCCTGACAGCAGTGGAAACAAAATACTCCTGCGACCCCTCAGAAAAACATGTACAGCAGGAAAGTGCTGGCTAAGGAGATGCAGAGCTGAGTTATTTTTACCTGAGGACAGGAACAAATTAGAGGGTATTAGAGGCAGCGGAGGAGGAAGACACCGGAGAAGAGGTGAGTGACTCAAGTGGAACAGGGCGTCCTCCAGTAGGCTTCAAGATTTTGGGTTACGAGCAGAAATGGGGAGTTGCTCTGCTGCTGCAGTTTTATAAAGCTATCCTGCTCTTTGGTATGTGTCTTTATAACCTGTGTGTAATTAAAACTTTAGAATACAAGGCTAGTGGTTTCATTGTCATCTTTTTCACATACATCCAGTCAGGCTGTGTCTTCCACATGCTGATGGACTTTATTTAACCTGTTCTTGTGCAGCTTCACTCTTCGTGCCTACACACTGTGCTACACAGCCGGGCCTCAGCAGGTGCTCGTGTGAATCCATGACAGCTCTGTCCATATTTAGTAAAGCTGTGTGATGACTCCACATACTGTCCCTCTGCCTCCAACCCAGATTATTTTGGTGGCAAAGACTTTCCAGGCAGCAGTGAACAAACAGCTGCAGCCAGGCGCCAAGAGGAAAACACCTCAGCTATTTTGACTTTCACTTCGTAACTGAATATGAGGGTGGAACAGTTATTGAATTATTTGGGGCAGACAGATGAGTGTATGCAGAACATGCTTTGTAAGTGCTGAAATCCACATGTACACACAAAAACTGGATAAATAACTGCCGTCGGTGGAGTAAAACATTCCTGACGCCGATTAGCAGACGGCGGCGGCAGGCAGGCAGCCATTATAAATCAGAAGGATTACTGCTCGTGGCGTGGCCTACATTGGAGCAGCAAACATGATACTGCAAGTCAACTATTTGTGTCCTCATAAAGGAAACCGCCAAAGTGCCGTACTGTATTTATCCATCTTGGCTCAATGTTTTTGTGCTACAGGGAAAGAAGCCATGGAGGGAGGAGAGAGGAAGATGGTTTAGGATCTGTTATATTTTGCATAAGGAGTGCTGCAGAGCCGAGGTGGAAAGGAGCTAAAGATGTTGATATTATAAGCATTTTATGATATGACACATGTTTCAAATGATCATAAACAAGAAAACTTGAGAAAACTTAATAAGGCTGTGTAGCCATCCACACGACATCTCCTTTACTTATCAAGACATAATGTGTTCTATCAAGCCATGCTAGGGTCAGCAGTGTTGGGGAGTAACGGAATACATGTACGTATTGAAAATACAAAATATGAGTAACCGTATTCCGTTACAGTTACCGTTTAAAAAGGTGATATTCAGAATACAGTTACTTTGTTGAAATAAACAGAATACACAGCGGTCATTTCCTGTTTCATATGTTAGGCTATCCCCTCTCTATGTCTTCTCCAATTTTGGTGATTAAACACGGTCAGGTGCAGGTTTAGCTCAGTTGGATGAGCATGTAGCCATACATCGCATGGCTGAGAGCGGCCGCCCTGGGTTTGAGTATGAATCGCAGCCCTTCTTTAATTTTAAATTTTTTTTTTTTACTCAATTTCCATCTGGGATTAATAAAGTCTCTCTGATTCTGATTGCTGGAAACCCAAACAAAACACATAATAAGAGGCTCTAATGTAAGCGTCCTGTAAATGTTGGTGGCATCAGTTACACAATGGACCCAGAGCCAGCAGTGCACGGGCAGGAATGCATTTCCGACACCACTTCATAAGAAGAATGGGATGGGCGAAACTTCAGTATCTTCGATGTACTATTGCTGTGTGATTTTTATTACTATTAATGAAGGATACTCGCCACCGAGCTAACATTGTTAGCTGGCATTAGCTGAGGTTAGTTCATAGACTGCAGACTGTTAGGCCATTTCTAAATACTCAAGTACGCGAGTCCGTACTCGTGTTCTCGCTAGTCCGGACTTCGTAAGTCCGGACTATCTTAAGCACTTTGGCAAATTTCGCTTTTTAGTATCATCTGTTTCATGATGTCTAATAAGCTTCATACAGTTGAGCACAATCACTACATGACAGAAACACAAGCTTAATCTTTCTTAATAAACATAGTGCACATGTATGCCTGAATAAAAACAAA
>VUQG01031651.1:7000-24331 GCA_015106755.1 Etia nguti | reverse complement strand
TCCCTCCCACCCATCCATCCATCCATCTAACCCATCCATCCATCCATCCATCTAATCCAGCCATCCATCCATCCATCCATCTAATCCAGCCATCCATCCATCCATCCATCTAATCCATCCATCCAATCCATCCATCCATCCATCCATCTAATCCACCCATCCATTCATCCATCCATCTAATCCATCCATCCATCCATCCATCTAATCCATCCATCCATCCATCCATCCATCTAATCCATCCATCCATCTAATCCATCCATCCATCCATCCATCCATCCATCAATCCATCCATCCATCCATCCATCCATCCATCCATCCATTCATCCATCCATCTAATCCAGCCATCCATCCACTTCCACTTCTCCAATTAAGGGTAGCAGGGGTGGGGTGAGGAGGTGGGGGATGGATGCTGAATCCTATCCCAGCTGCCATAACCGCTAGGGTACACCTGGACAGGTGACCACTCTGTCACGGGACTAAAACAGACAATCATTCATCTATGGGCAATTTTGAATCACCAATTAACCCAACCCCACAAAACTGCATGTCTTTAGACTGTGGAAGGAAACCAGAAAAAACCCACACATACACGGAGAGAACATGCAGGACCTTGTTGCTGTGAGGCAACAACACTAAAGAATGAATGTAATTTGTTATAAAGGGCTTTATTATCAAGGACTTACCAAGAATTTAAAATGAATTTTTCATTAAAAAGCTTTATACATCAGTCATTTATAAAGTAAATATGGAAAGCTGCTCTAATTTTCACTTGAGGCAGATTAGAACTTGTTAAAAAGTAGAATTTGAAGTGACATGAGTCCAAAAATTCCTTATCACCTGTGTGTTTATTCAAGGCTTTGAGTGGAACGTCCTAAGATAATTCACTCCACCATAAAAAAAAGTGACACTACTTAGCATTCAAAAGGCCAGCACCAGCAGATAAATCCCCCTCTTATCACTGGTCCGGGATGTAACAGAATTGAACTATATTAAATTATCCCCCGACCCCCCCTGCTTTTTTTCTTCTTTTTTTTTACGCTGAGAAAATATTAACATTTTAGATAAAATACTGAACCCCAAGCTTTTATCTCACTCTATGGAGCTTATTATTTTACACTCTGCTCCTCAATTTGGGGACAGAAATAAGCAGAGATAATGGAAGGTGTTATATATTTCATTCCGAAGGTTGTATAACAACTTTATGACATGGAGCTTTCCTTTCAGACGGCCATCAGGCGCCAAAGTGTTAGAGGTCTTTAATCAAAATTTACTGGAGTGTCCAATTATATGAGCAGTTTTACTGATGCATTAGCAAAAAGACGAATGTCTTCATTCAAACCGAGATGAGGGATGAGTCACTCTACGGAGGACTGTGTTGAAGTTAGAAAATTGATCAGTTTTGATACAGGGATGCATTCTTGATCACCAACTTCAATGGCTCTCTGGCAAAAAGGCCATCAATCTGGGATCCATTTATAGGTTTATCCACATTGGCATGCAGTTTTTCTGCCTTCCGAAAGGATTTGTGATTGTACAACCAAAGGGAATGCAAGATGCCCGTAAGAGGTTTTCATCCGTTTCATCCCTTAGATAAAAAAAAAGTAATATGTCTTGAAGGCAGTTTATGAGCCAAGTGGCAATCTCTGGGGTTAAAAAAATGAAGTGCCAGAAATAAACACTTTGGCTGGTTAGAAAAGTAAGTCAGTCCCCAGAGACCCTCGTGTTAAAATGCCCAAGTCAACAGCATTAAAAAGCTGTTTACAGCCCAGTAAAAAAAAGTGGTTTTGGTCTCTATGGATAGTTTCGGTTTTACCAAAGGCTTTACCAAAAGATGTAGCTGAAAGGTGTCTGCTAGACCTCTTTTCCACTAATTTGCACTAATAAGTTCTCAACTACATTCATGATAGTGGGAATTGTGCCATTTGGAGGATTTTAATGCAATTATTGTCTAGTACAGATCATCCAAGAAGTTTGTGCTTCAGCTTTGGTTTTGATTTGAGTATTGGTAATTTTTTTTATTGGCCTTTTTACATAATTATGAAAAATTTAGTTTCAGGTAGTGCCAAAAAAAAATAAAAATCATATGTTTGTGTTGGACTGTGCTTCTGCTGATTTGGGCCATATTTATGTTGTTGATCAGATGGAGTTGGTAAAGTACCACTGAGGTGCCACTGCCTAACAACATCTATTTAACACTATCGTTACAGAGGGCAGGACTGGTAACATTTGTTGCCTAGCTACAACATTAACATTACTATTTTATTATTAGCCATACTCGCTAGCCAGTGCCTTAATGATAACTGAGCAGACAGCTAATGTGGCTATGAGAAAACTGACAACAGTTAAATGGTTAATGTATAACATGTGCACAAGCTTAACTGCTGTTGAAATGGTAGCTTTACTGACCTCATGAAATTCCTCATATTGTTCAGTGTCATCATCAGGTACTGGTCGTGTGTTCAGCTGCTAGTGGGGGGGGGGTATGTCTGCAGCAGTGCTGTGAGGAGTTGTGCGTCAACTGGAGGGAGTGAAGATGCCACTGCTCGTACTGATACTGTTGCAAATGCGTACCTAATCTGGCCATTTTTAGTAGAAATTACTATCTGAACATCTTTTTTTTTTTTTTGATAATCCTGCCACTAATGGCTATGTTCATATTTGTACACATATAGTGTAGGGTCTGACCATATCAACCAAAAAGTGACTGGCTCTTTTTTATCTGAATAGTTTCAAATGCTGTTAGTTCACTGTAGCATTTTTCTGCCAGTTTCCTGGTTTCCTGTAAATTTTTACTGACTCAAAAACACAACAACAAAAAAAACCTAAACCCAAACCAGAAAACAAACTATTGTTTCTTTAAAAACTGCTGGCTTGTCTAATAAAAACACTGTTTAATCAATATTTTTGAATGATTTATTGTAATATTCAAATGGTTAAAAATCTTGCTGGCATTTTTGATTGGAGTTATGGTGCTATTTCTTTGCTCACAGCTGTACGTATATATTAGCTTGCAGCTCACCTCAACCTTTTGGTCTAATTTTATTTGCATATGCACTTTTAAATACACTTTATAGTTCATATACAGCTATTTTCAGACAGAAATGCAGGTAAAAATCCTGCACCTGTCAAGCTCTGCGGACCAACATTGTTGCCTTTCTACTCTTTGTTGAACACGACTCATTCATTCACTTTAAACACTTCAAACATTTAAGCTACAAGGTAAAAATACAGAATGCAAGCAAAAAATCCTTGGCAGGAAATCAAGGGTTCTCTTCTGCTATTCAACTCACTGCTTAAGTTGTGATTGCAGCTGGTGGAAATATTGTTGCTGGCTTCAAAAGGCCAGCATCTGGCCATAGACCTGGCCCGTCTTCATTTGTTTCCTAGCCTTGGGCCGCTGGCTATGGCAAACCACAATGCTAGACAATAAAACATGGGGGAAAGGAAGCAGGTGGTGCTCTTTAAGATGCTCTGTCTGTGTTTCTACACATTTCTTTGCATTTCTACAAAATATTGTTTTGATTTTGTTTAATTTCACATTTCTAGGACATATCTTTCTATGACCTGTGATGCACTGTTGAAGGAGAGTGAAGGATGTTTTCAAAGTCCACAAAAGGTTTAATGATGGTCAGACAGGAAGCCTCTGACTCCCTGCCAAGTCTGCAGTCACCCTATCCAACTGGACATTCTGCTCTTACATGATCCCAGATGAAAAGATATAATTAAATAAACCCAAGACTCGACCGACAAACAGACCCCCGAAAACCACATAACACCCTGAGCGCCTGCAGTAATGGCTTCGTAAACAGCCCACTATTCTGCTACGTAATGACCCGTGAAGAAACCCTTCTGTGAGCCAGTAGCTAAATCTAGCCGACTGCTTTTGGCCTGCTTGTGAAATGTGCTCTGACACTGACAGAGTGGGACAGGTGGCAGAGGCTGGAATGGATGCCAAGGCTGATTGATAAAGAGTCGCTCACTGATGCTACAGCCGAGAGGGGTCTGGTGCACTGCAACAAAGAATTGGAGTCGCTGAGGGGTCATCAAAGCTCTTCCAGGTCACTTACTGACAAACTGGAGCGACAGAGCTGAAACTTGGTGTCTGAAAGTTAATTTGCCATTAATTTGTCATGCAGAGTGTGATTAATAGTTGTGGCAATGTAAGGTAGATGTACCAGAAGCTACATTATTATGGAGAGAATGCATATGTTCCTGCAGATCATGTCAGCCAATCAATCCATCAAGACACTACAAGACTCGATCCAGCCAGCTACCATACCTCAGACTTCTTAGCGCTGTCATAAATATGCTAATGGCCATGGAATGAACAGTATGATTCAGTATGAACTGTATGCAGACACTACTTATATACTATAATTGTCCCACCCAGTCCCCCAAACTGAGAAACACATGAACCAATTATGTTGTTGCACTTTTCTATCACGAACGTCTTTACCTGTATGGTGGAAGGTATATCCAGTAGTCACACCAGTCAGTTGAGATTAAGTTTACATATTTTTCTTAGCTCACTGGAGAATGTAAATTTGCATTTCTATATGATAAGCCAAAGATGATGACATTAGAGCTCTGGATTGAGCTTTTAATTAAGCATTAAAGTTGGGGAATCTTTGCCCAAGGACAGCAAAAGTAAAGGTATGTAAGGTAAAAGTAAGGTTTAAACCCTGGACATAGTCACTACACATAAAGGGGTTTTATTTTATAGATTTCGCTAATCATTCTATAGAGTAGCACATTTTTATGATTATAGTAAAAAAATAAATAAATAAATTAAACCTAAAAAATTAGAAAGATGCAGCAGATTAAATTAAAAATTGTAACAGAAATACAGTAGCAATACTTACATCAGTCAAATTATCATAACTTTGATGCGTTGTCTCTTTGGCAAGTTAATTAAACTCACAGTACACGTGGATGGAAGCAAAAAGAAAATCATATTTGTACAAAAGCTTAAAAAAAGAACAGTTACAGATATTTATTATATAGATAATGAATGATTGACACAACATTGATATGCCATTTTTAGTTAATATACTCGATTCTCCTGGAGAGCATTGAAATTGAAACTATGGCTCTCTCAGCATTTTAAAGGGCTTTTGACAGGTTTCACCAACGTGGCTGCCAAGTGTCGGGCCTTGTTTCTAAAAGGATAACTGCCAAAGTCAATAATAGTGGTTTCTAAAGATTCTTCTATGTTTTACTGGACATGTGAGCATTAATAAATGGTCATACTGGGGTTTTTTTTTAATGCACATGCTTTTACAATCAAATTTTTAATCGTTGACATGCAGAGAGCTTTCATTGTCATGGTGATAAGTGAAGGCCTGTGAGCTGGTTTATCAGGCCTGTCTGTTTTGTGTCATTGCTGGACTACAAAATTAACTTTGCGATACTGAAGTAGAAACCCTTTTTGTCACATGCTCTGTGGCTGATAAGAAATGACATGATGAATTGTCTGCAGCTTTGTAAGGACTGAAAATAAGGCAAACAAGAATGCAAAAACTATTTCAGATACTTTTACTTTCAGAAAGCACTACAGAGTTTTAGCTGAGACATTAGAGTCCTCTAATAATAAGTTATTTTTCTCCCTACAATGCTGAACAATGGTAATACAAAAACAAGATTAATTGTTTTTCAAATCCCAAAAGGTTGATTCTGTTCATATGGACGTAACCTATTAAATGGTAGAAACGTTTAGTCACTCATCAAAGTGACTTCGTCAGTCTCAGCTGATTGCAGGTTTCCCCAATCTTATAAACAGTACATTTGCACAATAACTGAAACTAGCCCACTGAATGAACAATGGGCTGTGAGGTCAGTTCCTTGATCATGAATATGCAAATTGTCATGACCATTGTTGAACAACCACTGATCAAATCCCATTGATCAAAGCCCACTGATCAATGGCCATGAGTACCATTCACAGAGAGTTGGGGAATGGCTGCAATCACAGCATTGTAAGATGGCAAAAGATGTACCTTTAGGGCCCCTCCTCAATTCAGAGATGGTCTTTCAAATATATTGAAATGTAAAGATATATATTTATGCAAGCATTAAAACAAGGCGGTATATAAAAAGATGAACTAGTCCCTGGGTTGCCACCCTTTGGTTAGAGAAACCTAGAGAAGGTTGAGCTTTTGTGCCTTTATAAAAGGAAGTGATTAGTTTCATAAAGTCCAGAAGGTAACAAAAATGCTCAGTTCTAGGTTTTTCCAGTAATTTACACGAAATTAACTAAACTCCACTTTGTGTTTTGCTGGTGAAACAACTTCAAAAAGTATTCTGACATCTGATCTGTTGATGATACCACCAAAGTCAACCAATGCAGCCAGCCAGTTTGAAAGGACTCTCAGGATTTCTGAGTAGCTGAAGTTAAGACTTCAGAGATGGTTCCTGGATCTTCCACAGATTCACACTTCATACAGGAAATAATCCACCAGACCATAAAGCCTGTAGGTCAGGGATGTCGAACTCCAGGCCTCGAGGGCCGGTGTCCTGCAGGTTTTAGATCTCACCCTAGGTCAACACACCTGAATCAAATGATTAGTTCATTACCAGGCCTCTGGAGAACTTCAAGACATGTTGAGGAGGTCATTTAGCCATTTAAATCAGCTGTGATGGATCAAGGACACATCTAAAACCTGCAGGACACCGGCCCTCGAGGCCTGGAGTTCGACACCTGTGCTGTAGGTCTTTTGAGGTTAGCCCACATGTTGGTCTCCAACTGTGTACTGACTATACGGCTCATATTAAATCCAGTAATCAGTTGGACATTTTTTAAGTGGCAAAGCCAAACAATCTAACTGGTTTTGACAATGGAGCTTTAATTTAAAGTTAATCCAAAACTGCTTGTTTGATCTCACAGCAGCTTTGCAGTCACTGCTGAGGACAGCACCACATTTCTCACAGTGTCTGGAAGAAAAGAAAGCGTCGCACATCACAACAGCTCATTTATTGTTAATGTGTTTTTTTTAAATAGTACTTGGGCAACAAAAGATTTACAGGTCATATAGGAAAGCTAAGGTAACCAGAATGTTTTTGGCCTCATGGCACAATAAAAATTCATAATAACCTTTCAGCATATTGCAATTCAAGAGGTCTGAAAGTAAACTAGAGTCCTGGACTAAAGTTTTTCTGTTTACAGACTTCTAACCAAAATCTAACCCATGATAGGAGCCCAATTTACGCTTGTACTTTGGCTAGATATACAGTACAGTACAAAAGTCTTAATTCACATTTCATTTCTTTATATTTTATTGAGAAAATGGGAAGTAGGTAAAACAGTTTACTGAAATGTGCAAATATAAATTTAAATGCGGTATCTAAGGTAAAAACAAAGTTTGTACAACTGTAACGAGCTTGAAAGTCAAGATTTGCCATGATCACTTTAATCTTTAATACAGCCTAAACTCTGTTTGGCTGTCCTTCTGTACTTTCTTGAAGTAGTCTTCAGGAATAGTTCTCGCTCTCTATGCTTCCCACACATTACTGAAACATAATTCATCAGGGCTTTATGGTAACCAGTAAGAAAATGTAATAATTTCCGAGAATACAGTCATAAATGTGAAATTACTATTTTAAAACTAACTCTTCTCATTTTTCAGCTCACACAACCTGCTTTTCACGACTTTCCTCATCCGCTCGGTATACTTGCGACAGAAATGATAAGGCTTTTTAGCCCACCTACACAAAATTCATCTCAGTGCCATGGAAATACCTGAGCGCTAAGAGTAGCATTACCTTGGTGTTACATTTTAGAAAATATCATCTGTTCTTTTCTTTTAGTGTTGAAAGTTAAAAGCCAACACCGTGAGTCATTTAGCAACCAGAACAAATGCAGTTAATGCAACAAAAAGATCCCGCTGTCAGTGACACTATGGCTCACTCCAGTCAACACGCTGAATCAGTTTCATGATTTCCAGTTTGTCACATCACCTTTCTTCACCTCTAAATATCAAACCCTTTAACTAAACACCACACTGGAAACCCAATCACATGTCCACACCAATCAAAGTTTAAATACAACATAACTAAAATTATGATGACAACATTGCTAAATTAAAGATTCGCAATCAAACATTAACGGTCCCACACGTCTTTGCAGTTGCTGTTGCAGAAGTGTCCTGCATTTAGAACACCCGAGCACAAATTAATAAATGAAACAAGTGCGCACAACTGTACTCCTCAGCATGCAGGCAAACAGTGCCGATAACTCAATACAAGGAGGTAAAGTCTCTCTTTGCTCTTTTTCTCTCTTCTCCCACCAACCGCTTGTGGCAGATGGCTGCCCCTCGCTGAGAAGTCTTTCTCCCATCATCATCAAGTGCTGCTCGTATGGAATCATCAGGTTGTTGGGGCTGTCGCTATGATATTTGTAGGGTCTTTACCTTAAAACACAAAACACCTTGAGATGACAAAAGAACAAAACTGCCATAAATTAAGTTAAATGTACCTATTTAGATTTAGTCATTTAATATTATCATTTCTTTAACCTTTAAAACATCTCATCATCTATCAAGATGCTTTCTGAAATATTTTTTTGGTTTATTAATTTCTTGTAAATGCAAAAATTAGCACTGAGCTCAAACAGACATTTCACGCCAATGTGCTCAGATCATTTTTGGACTCTAATCTTCGCTCAGATTTTCCAGAGTACTTGTCATTACGTGGTTTCTCACTCATGAATGATTCATCCACATTCATGCCAATGTCGAACCAGCGCTAACAGAAGAAGCCGATTCCTTTGTGGACGCTGACATGACTTAACATGTCTGCACATACAGCTGCATCTGCACAGCCTGTCAAAGTGAGAGGAAGCTGAACAGTAACGTCTTCTATCAAGAGGTTCCTGGCAGAGGTCAAGGATGATTACAGCAGAGGTGGCATTTTCCCTGTTAAAGACCAACGCTCGTTTTAATGGCACTTCAGCAGTCATTAAATTGCCACCAAGCCAGCACACAAAACCAAGGAGAGCCTCTGAGCAGGCAGCGGGTTCACTCGGAGGATACATTTTATTAACGACGCACAAGACTTTAGCAGATGAATCATCGCAGGAAATAGATGAAGGAGAAAACAGGGGAGGAAAGGAAGCTGCCTGGCATTGTTTCCACTTCTGCATTCAAAAAAGATGAACATGTCCGCCCCCATGTTTGAATTCCAGAGGATATGACATGTCTTCTGATAGAGACGTTGAGCTGCTGCAAGGCTGAATGACATTTTTTTAATTTATGTCTCATTTCTCATACTAAAAAGGGGTGAAAGTAAAAACAAAGCAATTTTTGTGGGTTTATTCCTGCTCAAATTAAACTGTTACCATGAATGATTGAGGACAGGCATGATATGAGTGAATCACTGCAGCTCGAATTACTTACAACTCAGTATCCAAAAAAGCTCAAATGCAGTTTGAACAAAATGCAGTTGTTGGAAAACCATTTAAACCCCAGTGGAAAAGACTAAAAATGCAACAAATGTTTTTTTGTTTTTTATAAAGCACTCACTTTTTAATTTAAGCAAATTGAAAAAGTTGTGTAATGCTAAAAAGCAAACATGTGGTGTAAGATATGACAGAGTAAAGATGGGGAGAGGTTCACGTTTCTGAAAAACCGCACAAGCATGCCATTTGTTTCATGCCAGCATGACGGGAGACAAACACCCTCTCTACTTTTAAGATTAAGTTTAAAACTTTGGTTTTTGATTAAGCTTAGAGTTAGGGCTGGATCAGGTGATCTTGAATCCTCCCTTATTTACACAGTAATAGTTCTGGGCTGCTGCAGACTTCTGTGTTTATACACCTCTATGTTTTGATCATTAGTTATTATTAATCTCTGGCTCTCATCCACAGCATGTTTTTGTCCTGTTTCCCTCGCCTCACCCCCGACAGATGGCGGCTCCTCACTGAGTCTGGTTCTGCTGGAGGTTTCTTCCTGTTAAGAGGGAGTTCTTCCTTCCCACTGCTTATTGGTGCTTTCTCTTTTTTTATTGTAGCGTCTTTACTTTACAATATAAAGCGTGGTGACTGTTGTTGTGGTTTGATTCTATTTAAATGAAATAGAATGGAATTGAACTGAACATTTGGGAGGATTCATAATTTATGCTACATAGAATTAGAACAATTAGAGAATCTAGGAAAATCTTAAAAACAAAAGACAAGGCTAAAAACCATGGAAGTTTGTTTCCACTACTTAAGAAAAGAAAAGAAAAAGAAGTTTCAGGCAGAGCTAAGAAGAGCTTCCAAACTATTACCTCAAAGTTTGAGGTTTAATTTCCAGGTAACGTCTCGAAATTTTGAGTTGTGCATCTCATGATTATAAGTATTTAAGTTAGAGATATTAAACTAGGATAATTGCTTATGGAAAAAAAAAGACATAAAACAAAAATTCAAAAATTCAGTGGCAGAAACAAGTTTCCATAACAAATAAATAAATCATGCCCTTAGATAGCACTGCATTAAATCCACACGATTGGGTCTGCTGTACTTCCCTCCTTTAGGCTCTGAAAGGCCTTTAGTGCAGCCACCTTCAGTTGCTGATTTTGCTCTGTTGGGTTGAGATTAGGTAACCGACCTTTAAAGAACATTCTTTGCCTTGAGGAGCCCCCGAGTTCCTTTTGCAGCATGCTTTGGGTCATTATCATTTGCTCTGTGAAGCGCTGTCAGATCGGTTGTGCAGCATTTGGCTAAATCTGAGCACAGTATAGTCCTCAGCGCTTCACAATTCATCCTGCTGCTTCTATCAGCAGCTCCACCGGCAGCCATACGCGTCCATGCTTCTGCCTCTGCCATGTTTGACAGATGATGCCTTCTTATACTTGCGTGTAACCACTGATCTCTTCATTTTACACCTTCAGACAACAAGTATTTGAATTGAAGGTCAAAGTCTCCACTTGATTATTTGATTTAAAGTTCATTGTAGTGGTGTACGGAAACAAAATAACACCAACTGTTTCTTTGTCCAAAACTGGGAGGGAGCACATGGCACGACTGACCTGCACATCTGTGAAGGAGTTTTACAATCCCAGTGATGCCAACCGAAAACATTTGGCACATAAAAAGAATTTGACAAAAAAGGTACTGAAATGTAAAGCAGTTAAAATCCAGTCCAACATTAGAGTTGGTACACCACAGTGGGGAGCACTAATGTTAATGAAATTTGTTACTGTCATTAAACTTGAAGTCAACATCATAACTTTTCTCAGTAAAGGGTCATGCACATTAGATGAAAGAGTTAACGCACACGCCAGGTTGTGTGACACTTCAATGTAAAACCGAGAGAGCAGATAAAACACAGCAATTGACATTTCGGTCATAAGCGGCTTGAGAATGTTTGAGAAATTATGAGATCGTGAAGAGATAAATTTAGTTAGAGCACTGCCACACGCTGCTCACTCTAATGCTGCCTATAATGTCGAGTGAAGAAAAAGCTGATTTTTATGCTTTCGGTGGTCTTTAGCTCATCAATTCCAGCTGTGCGTTCTAGGTCATAAGTAGTTGTCCTTTTAAATTTTGTTTTCCCAAAGCACACATTTAAAATTCAACCATATTACACATTAAAAAACAGAAAGTGAACCTGACTCTGAAACAGAAATTATTGTTATGTATTCTAACAACATCATTTTGTAAAACAAGCATATTTATCATTCCCAATGGGCATGAGCAAAATAAAGCTATTGGAAAACAACCCTCCCTTGAACCTTGGAGGCTGAGCTGAAAGCAGTTAGGCTCTGCAGCGCTGAATCTGAAATTCATTTCCCTGCTGGAGTACTGAGGATTTTTTTGGTATAACAATGATGAAAACGCACAAACACACATCCACAAATCACACAATCACCCTAGACGGCGGCTAAAACCCATGTTTTTGTTTGAAAATGAAATGTTGCTTCGTCTCCCAGCAGGCCACACTGAAGATTAACAAATACAAATCCAACATAATTAGAAAATCCAGAAATACTGACTTGTGTAGCAGCAGCTCTGTTTGCCAGACACAAAATGGCACAGAAACCGACTGTGGTCCATTTAATTGCAGAGGATTTTGGTTCTCACTAAAACTCGGCACCAAATATAAAGAACGACGGCCTTCAAATGAAATGTGGAGGTTTCAGCCACCTGCTCAGCTCAAGACTTTCACTGCTTTGTAGCTGAGTCACACTTTGGATTTCTGAGCAGTGTGCATTTAAAGATGACATTTTAACAACCGGAAATTCTCCCATTTCATCAAGTGACAGTCCAGTGACAACTTTATTCTCCAATATGTGAAACAAGCAGTATCAGGGCCACACGTAATTAATAAATACAAAGTAAAACTTTGACCTCATCCTCAGCATTTTTTCTTAAAAAAAAAAAAAAAAATCACCAGCACTTTACTTTGGTGAAATACACTTTTAATTATGGGAAAGAAAATTAATACATGAGCAAATCTGCATTTAAAAAAATAAAATTAATTAAACTAACAACTACATACAGTTGCAAATCAGAGAGCTAAAAAAAGCATAACAATTTGTTTAAATTACTTTTTGATGTTTCCGTTCATCCGGCCTTGTCTTTAAAAATTACATTCTCATTACGTTAAATCATAGTTATTATGATGGAAATTCATTTTTTTTAAAATCATTGGATTCTTCCTGTTTATGATCTTTATTGCCACGTTAAGCCAGTCAGTTTGTTTTCCTGGTAACTAATTCTGACTGGAGTCTAATTCTGAAACAGGAGTGCTTCATCTCAAAGTGAACGGACAAAAATAGGTAGTAACACATTCCAGCCATCTCAGTTAACAAGTCAGTGTAAAGACACAAAACCAGAAATGGTGTCCAAACATTTGTTTAAATAAAAACACTGAGCATGAAAAACGGCACCTTACCTCTTTGTACCCCATATCGTACCTGTCCAGCAGCTCTGATCTCCCCTTTCTCAGGAATCTGGAACATTCTCCTAGAATTCTATTAGGCTATAGAGAGTTGAGGAACAAGGCTAACATATTGATAATATTCTCACAACATGACACTTTGACAGTCATCTCCTGACCTACAGCATCGCTGTTGCTCTTGGACATATTTTCCGCCACCATCTAATTAAGCACAACACCCTTGGTATTAAAAAAACTGTAGATTGACTGCTTGGGAAGATGGACTGGCTGACAAGACAGCTGAGCGCTTAGACCAAGAGTTTTCTGTCACAGTAGAGGAGAGCCGGTCCTTCAGTCCATCAGGGAGGCTGGGAGGACGTGTCAGTGCCCGCTAATGTTGGATAGCTTGTCGACTCTGCGGGGGCGGAGGGGCGCCTGCCAAGTGAAAGCTTGACCTCATCTAAAGGGGATCTTGTAGGGTCATTAGCTGAAATAATTGATTATTTATAGTCAGATCAGAGATGCCCTTGATGGCCAGCAATGGACGATTGTTCAGCTGGCCGGTGGCAATGTATAAATCAAACCACATTTTCTTTATTTTATTTTATTTTTTTTTTAATCAGGGAAGGGGTGTTGAGCTGAATTGAGAAGTAGGTGGTGATGTTAATGTTACAAACCGATGTGGGTTAAACAGACAGTGCTGCTCATCAGAAATACAAATTGGTCACAGTGTGTGCCTACACAGAGAAGTCATTTAAACACACCTGATTTTATGATGGATTTGCTGCTGCTGTTTGACCCAAATTAGTTAAAATTATATATTTTATATTTATGTATATACACAAACACTTTACTCAAGAGAAAACTTATCTTTTAACTTTCCTGGGTTAATATCAGAGAACATGTTTAGGAACTGAAATAAAATTTGAGAGAAATTATTCATGGTCTTTATATCTGATGAAGTAGAGAGAGACACTATTAATAAAGAAGAAAACTGATGCCAATGCAATAATCTCCTCACTGCCAACATTACTTTATCTGGACACCTTTGTGTACTTTTGTTCTGGACCTTTGTTTGATGGTTTGCACTTGGGACAAGACCTTAGTAATAAACGGAAATACTGACTTCAAGCTAGTCCTTATTGCCCAAATGCAGCAAACCTTACCTTTGCTTTTTCTGCTAAGTGATCAGCACAGGACTCTCTCTATAAGATGTGGGGGTTTGATGCCTTGAGAATTCAGGACCCCAAGTCTGTTTGCGTTATTGCCTAATGCTGGATTTATAGTACTGATCCTTAAATTGAAGAAACGCACCCTAACCTACAGTGACCGTCATCTTGAAGAGAAATGCAACTACACCTCAGAGCTACGCAGACCTCAACAGATATGTTAGTCCGATAAGTAATAATAAACCATAACCACAGTATATTAAAAATGCAAAAGGCTGTAACTGCTTGCATTTTGCTAATAGCCAGTATTCTTCCAGCGTACAGAGGTGCTGTTTCTTAATTTTCAGAGTTCTCAAACCTCGTGTCCAGACCCAGTGGGTTCTGAAGTCTTGTTTCTTTCCATTTCAGCAAAAGTACCAGTTTTTAAAGATTCACTGCATTAGTAAAAAGTCTATGATCAGCTCAGTTTCACTCGTGATGGTAGATCAATGCAGACAACACACTTAAGTTTTAAGGCAAACAACTGCTCTTGCATAGCCTCTGCTGGGTTTTGATCCAATGCAATGAAAGGTGTTGCATGAGGTTTAAGTCCAGACCCAAACCTCTTGGAAATGCTGTTGAGTCTTAAGATGGCTGTGCATAAACGATTGGCCTCAATGAGCTGAAGCAAAGTTGTAAAGAAGAGTGGGCCAAACATTTTTCCGCATTAATGTGAGAGACCGATAAACTCATACATAAAATGATTGCTTTTTAACCTTTCCTTTACTCATTGGTGCTAAAGGTGGTTACTATAAGCTCTTAAAGTTTTTCTGGACTGCATTGACTCTCTCGTAAAGTTAAAGAAAGAAGAACATTCAGGTAATGTATGTAACAAAAAAATAATTCTCCATTTTTTGTGTGCCTGCTTTATTTCACCTGATGTCTTGGAGTGGACAACCATGATTGAAGCCAGTGTACTTTGATTTGTGATTTATAAAGTACAGGGTGACCCTAGACAGGAACAAATCCCTGAAGTAAAATTAAAGAGCCTTCCTTAAAAAAGTGGCTATTGCAGTCACTGCAAGGTTCCCCCTCAATATATATCCTGTGTCCAAAACTTCTGGCAAGCCAGGATGACCTCTTACTCTGCCTCCTCTATTTGATGTCATTTTCCGCTAACTAAAAAAGAACCAGAGCTCCATTAAAAAACTGCCTCGATGGCCCTGCTGCTGTTATCGGCATGTGTCTGGCCTCTTGGTTTCTCCCAGCTCATCATCATCTTTCTGAAGACCAGAGAAAAAACAGGCAGGACAGAGTGGACGGGAGGCACAGCTCTATCTCGGACCTCAGCATGATTTTAAATGACACCATTAAATGTGGCTGTAATTCTCATTTTATCTGGTCTCACATGTATGCTGAAATGATGACCTCCCGGGGCGTACGCAGGCTGGACGCTTGGCTTCGGCAAAGAGAGCCAGTGGGGGAGCTGAGAATTAATGCAGATAGCCAGAGGGTGCGTTATTAGGGGGTAGAGACAGATTGTTCCAGCCTATCATAGGTGAGGATCCCCCCCAACAGCAGGATGTGGTTTATGTCGGGTCAGGTTATTTTAGACAAGATGAATAAAACATCAGCTGGGTTTCACTGTGGGGCCAAGTTGGAGCTGATCAGGCCAGAGCCATATTCAATGTCAAATAATGTCAGTAATACAGAGTCAGTAACAGAGAGTCACCAGTGCTAACTGCTGTGCCAAAGTACAATCTATTCACTGCTAATCTTAAATCCATCTGTCTGCGCACGTTTCAACAGGTTGTCCAGTGAGAAATACAGCTTAATAATGTGTTGTTTTGAAAAGATTAATGATTAATGCGTGATTACGTAACAGTGAAATGTTCTGTAAATCCTCAGATTCTTTTCAACATGTGTATTTGCACTGTTGTTTCTCACAGGAGCTCTGGTTTGTTCTCTGCTCACAATAAACTCATTAAAATCATGCAGGTTTCAGTGTCTTACAGGAATAATGAGTAGATGCTGTTTTGTCTTAAGATCCACTATCATTAATCCCATACTAACCACTTAAGGAAATGCTAATTATGAGATTGTGTTGAGTTACAGAAGCTAGATTGGATGTGATTGTGATGTTGGCACTCTGTAATCAAATCTAATTAGCCCTAGGGTGTACATTATAATAGGTATAATGGAGTGACATAACTAGCTATAAATTTAGAAAACCTACAGCCAACACAGAGTCACCACATTTTCCAACACGTATGCTATTGAAGTATGTGAGGAAGCTGGAGTACCACAGCAGGGACAAAGAAACTCTACACAGAAACAGGAAGTCATCGGTTTTGAATTAGCAACCTGATAATGCTAATTGCTGCACTGCACTAATCACCAAGTAAGATACATTTTAAAAAATGTACAAATCTCACTTTTAGATGACTGTTTTGTCTGCATAGTAAAGTGGATTGTAGATGTACCTGAAAGCAACGAGCAGCAAACAAACTTTTCAAATGGAAACAGGGTGCTAAAATATCCTTTGGCATTGCAACAGTTACTATTACACATACCTAAGCTCAGCTAACAGCTAACTGCACATGGCGTGTCTAAACAATCCTCTGATGTAGCAATAATGATTTTAGCCTTAAGTAAATACTGTAGCTTGCTAACATTAGCTTAAACTTGACACTGTGTGCTAAAGTAACCCTCTGGCTAAAAATCTCAAATTTTGTTTTCTGATGTCAGTTTAAGTCTTTCTATTTTTTTCAGCATTTCAGCCCTTGGCTGCAATTGTCTGGCTGACTGATTTCCCCTCCATGATTTTCAGAGTATGGCACATTGTTGTGCGTCTCTGTGGCGCACCACTTAGTTTGCTCATTTGTATGTTTTCAAATTTTGTTGACGGACGCTTAAAGTGTACACAGAGTGGGCACATCTTGACTTGGGGAGACAGTAGTGGGCAAATTCCTGCAAGTCACTAATCTGTGACCTGTAACATCAGATAATCTGTTGGTGTCGCTGATGCAACAATAGGCTGCCTCATGCAAAAGCATGCATACATTCATCCATGAACACAATGTTGATACACACACATAAGCAGTGCAGTCTTCCTCTTGGTCCTATTGCTATTGTCTCCTGACTGTATTTTCCCCCTACCATTGTCTAACCTGTCAAGCCCTGCCAAAATGTGTTTTCTGTCTCCCTATGGCTCTGTGCACACATGCGCTACGTTCCAATTATGTGAAAAGAGAGGCAGAAAGAAAACTAGGTTGATAAATCTGAGGAGCTTTTGACAGTGAAATGTTTCACAGGGTGGTACTCTTCCT